>BQNB010044889.1:0-38634 GCA_026074375.1 Tanacetum coccineum
CTTATTTTGTGATAAACTGAAACAAGAATGTGAACATTTAATTTAAAGCTTGTATTAATTCCGTTCTAAACAAAATTAATCCTTAGATCAATTGATTGATTTTAAGTGTATCGTGATTTTAGGAAGGAAAAGGAAACACGAAGGGCAAATTCGATCGAGGAAAATGTTGAATGTGTAATGTAGATGACTAGATTGATGTCGGGTCAAGTATTTTGATCTATATTACATCGTCTACTTTAAGTTGCGTATCTAAAACATTAGTATAGTACATGCGCAGTTGTAGTTATCCGTCTTTGTATAGATAACAAGCGGGAATGTACCCGCGCGTTGCGGCGGGACTTAATTTTTCTTGTAATTACCGAGTTTTTGATCGAAAAAGCAGCAAGATCAAGAGTTCAAACATGGCCAATGTTAAAGTGACAGCAGCAACTGAGCATTGACAAACAGAAGTAGAAATAGCTGGAGCAGAGGTAACTGCACCAATTTGTATAAAGAAATCTTTTTTCCATTAATGGGACCAATATCTTACACATCATAACCAATGAAATGAACGTTTGTGCCATGGACATAAGAAGTGGGCTTCTATTTTTAGTTACTAAAACTACAATTTTTGTTTATAAACGATGACTATGAAATTGTACGTCAGAAGGTTCCTGAAAGTTTATGTCAATGTACTTGATGAGCTGTTTTCTCCAATCACTTTCGTGTTGGTGTTCCTAACGCTGGCACTTTGTAGACGGATGATCACATTCAACAATAGATAACTATATACCTCAATCCTTCGTCTGTTCCAGCGCTATTGTGGACACACCATCTGCTGTTCCAATTGTCAGGTCCACATCATCTGACAAAGTTAACTTGGGGACACGTTTCCTGTGTAAGAAATGCTGTTACTGTCATAAATAAATAATCGCTCATTAAATGAATTCGTTTAATCTCTTTCATGTTTAACAGATTCTAATTCCTAACTTAAATTCACCACCGAACAACAAATCAAGGCAAAATCTTCTAAGAAAACAGGAATCATTAGCAAAATTTAGATAGTCGGTGTTCGCGTGGGAGCTGTAGCCACTTTGTTGTTGATAGTTACTAATAGCTGTTACAAAAATGCAGTAGTAACATGCAAAGGGTAATGAGTACGGTTTAAACGGTCGAGTACGTAGAGCATGCTGCATAAGAGACCCTTGCAGGGAACATGTTTTTCAATGCAACCCCTTTTCTGCACCAAGTATTTGCACAAACCACCACCATAGCTGATGAACTCTAATAGTATAATACCTTGAATGATTTAATCGGGCAATGCTTAAATGGTATTCTTGCAATCGCATCTTGAGTGTAATTTCAGCAAACTTACATATACGTGATGGTCTTTAAATAAGTGAGATATGTATTATGGATGCCGCTGATGTGTGTGCAAAACAACCCGACCCCCTACACAGCAACGGTGGTACTTTTGTCGTTCATATCTGGGACCACTCTTTACACGTTCTTCATACCAACAAACTTCACTGCAGTGTTGACAAACCTGTGTACATCTTCCCAGATGTATGTACGCCGATGGTGGTTCTGGATCATAAGCATAAAAAAATAAAAAAAAAAAAAAAAAAAAAAAAAAAAAAATAATTTGGGGGGGGGGGGGGGGGGGGGGGGGGGGGGGGGGGGGGGGGGGGGGGGTTATAAAAACAAAATAAAGGACAAAACAGTGGTACAAAGTTAAAAAGTCACTTCACATTTATACCTGGAGCTAAGACGTAGCCATGTGGTAGTCGCCTGTGAATTGCGGTTATTACTGCATCAGTCAATATCGGTATCTGTTAAGAAAAGAAATTGGACATAAAATGAAATACTGTATAACGACGTACAAACTAAGTAATAAGTCTATGGCTATTTTGGCACGACATAATCATTCTATATAAAACGATTCCTTATCTGGGTAGTTGGTTATCTGTCGGTATGTGTAAATATGGCTGTGTCCAGGTTTACCTTCAGTTGCAAGGTGTATATGTTGCGGTTGTCGGTTGTCGGTTCTCATTAACAGCAGCTACAAAAGTCCAATAACAAAGTGTAAATGGCACACATAATTTGAACTGCTAAATATAACATGGACATAAGTAATTATACAAACCTTGAATAGGGTCATTTTCCACAGCGATGGCTGATTATTTGTTGTTTCGTCTTCAGAAATTAATGCTTTCTCGCTTTATTCGAAACTGCCGAAGCAAACAAAACTACATCCGTTATCACTAAGTAAAGTACTATTTTCGCCTAAAATCAACATAAGAAATTCTGTTTTTTTAATCATGTTGTAGTTTTCTCATTCATTCTTTACAAAACTCTATAAACCCCAATTTTAACAAACACGTAATCTTATTACTTATGTTTTACAAAGAAGTGCTAAACATGTAGTTGAAAGATCTGAATGTCTCATATGACATTTTATAGTTGTAAAGGTGATTCGAGTAACATACTCTGGCGAAACTGGAAATCCGCTGCAAGATTAAAAACCCTTTTTTTAAAAATCATCTTTCCAAGAATCATGAAAAAATACTCATCTCTACAAATTAATACCTCCTTCGTACAACTTCAAGGTTTAGGAATCCTATAATGTCCACAGGCCATCGAGGTTTTCAGCTAAAATACACATTAATTTTTAAAACCCTCAAATAATCAAACTTCAAGGTAAACACATAAAGAAAATTAACCATCTTAACCCTAAGAAAATGAAATGTTTTTTAAATAAAACGAAGAATTTATAAAAAAAGAAACAAACTTACTTTTTTGGAAGATCAACATCATACTTCTATTACCACAGCCAATATGATGTTGATGAAGCGGTGCCGTCGCGGATTATCAGTCGAGTAAACATGCCGGGGACTAAGAAGGGGTTTCGTCAATATGTGTGTAAAGGTGACTTGGTGAAGAGCTGTGTGAAAGTCTCTAGAAGAAGCGGAAGGCGGTAAGTTATGTGTGTTGGACAATTATTAGGGGTGGGAATGGGTCAAGAACGTGGGCCAACGTCAGCATGCTTAGGTTAGCCCACCTACAAAACGACACATGTATTGGTCGTTTTTGTAACGATAATTATATATTGAACAATATACTAATTATGAGTTTCTTATTTTGTCATTTTGTGCTAAGCCCTTTAGTAGACTCATTTTGGTCCAATAAACACACCAAGCCCAACATGAAAATTAAAAAAAAAACCCCTCACATTGTATTGTACTATATACTACGATCAAATCCTTATTTTGTCTTCTTCTGTACTGTTCATGCTACATGCTACTTGGGCTACCACTTTGAGCCGGTTTATTGGGCTCCCACTTTGGGCCGGCCCAGTTAGTGTTTAAAAAAAAATTGGTTGGCACAAAATAAGGTGGAAAAAATATTACAAAAGTACCGATTTATTCAAATAAAAAAATACCTGTGGAAATATCTTCGATACCTAATAACTTTAAAATAATCGACAGGGCCAGAAACGTACAACTCAGCCCATATAAAAAAAACAACAAACTATTATACATTAGACGGAAAAAAAATCCGCAAAAAAAAATTAAAAAAGGAAAAAAAAAATTAACGCCACGCAAAATTAAACCCGCAGTATTAAACATGAGACCGAAAAAATAAACCCGCACAAAATACAATTAAAAAAAAGCCGTATAGCCAAAAAAAAAAACATTTAAACATGAGGCCCAACACATAAGCCCATATAAGAAAAAAACAAAGTATTAAACATGAGACCGAAAAAATAAACCCGCACAACATACATAAAAAAAAAAAATAATGCCCCGCAACAACGTGAGAAAAATTAACGTCCCGCAGCACCGCGCGGGTAATCGTGCTTGTATATACTATAAAGGAGTTAAAACGCTGCCGTTTTTGGAAGCGTCGCTACAGTACCCAGCCCAATGGGCTCCCAATTTGGGCCGGCCCATTTGGCAATTTTTTTTTTTTGTATGCAACGTAAAAAAAAACGCTCGGCATAAAATAAAAAAAAAAATGACTACAAAATATTGACTTATTCAGATAAAAAAATTACGCGACATGAGGCCCAACACATAAGCCCATATAAAAAAAACAAACTATTAAACATGAGACCGAAAAAATAAACCCGCACAAATAAAAAATAGAAAAGAATAAAAATAAAATTTTAACGCAAAAATTAACCCGCACTATTAAACATGAGACCGAAAAAATAAACCCGCACACAATACAATTAAAAAACGCCCTGCAGTAACGCGCGATTCTCATTTAAAGCCCATGTTCCCATAAAATTATATTAAAAAAAACCCGTATAGTCAAAAAAAAGAAACATTTAAACATAAGCCCCACACATAAGCCCATATAAGAAAAAAAAAAAACTATTAAACATGGCCGAAAAAATAAAACCGCACAAAATAAAAATAATAATGCCTCGCGTAGAATAAAACGACGTAGTTTTGTTCCACACGCTACAGTGCTCAGCCCTTTGGGCTCCCAATTTGGGCCAACCCCTTTGGTTTTTTTTTTTTGTAGGCAATGTAAAAAAAACGCTCGGCACAAAATAGAAAAAAAAATTACAAAAATATTGACTTATTAAGATAAAAAAATACCCGCGAAATGAGGCCAACACATAAGCCCATATATAAAAAAACAAACTATTAAACATGAGACCGAAAAAATAAACCCGCACAAATAAAAAATAGAAAAGAATAAAAATAAAATTTTAACGCAAAAATTAACTCGCACTATTAAACGTGAGACCGAAAAAATAAACCCACACAATACAATAAAAAAAAGCCATGTTCCCATAAAATTATATTAAAAAAATCCGTATAGCCAAAAAAATAAACTTTTAAACATACGCGAAAAAAATTAACGACCCGCGGGTAATCATGCTTGTTAATATATATATCATAATATATCGTGTCTTATGAACTTTTCTTTATGAACTTTTTTATTTAAGCTTATAAACTTCATAAACTCGTAAGCTCAAACAAATAAATTCATAAGCCTACAAAAATAAGCTCATTGAGCCTATCAAACGTTCAAAACTTGGCCCTCTTTCCTTTTTCATATAACCAATTTTCCAAATTTTTTATGATAAGTTTACGAGATTTAAGTTCGTCGTTGTATAAACATAAGGCAGAAATGCCTTCCTTTTTAGAGTTTGACGTGATCACTTCAAATTTCTTTTGCACAAGTAAATTGTGACTTCTCACCTCTCATGCTTTATGACGATAATTACAAATTGACCACCAGGTTACAAACCATCTTTTTACCTTTCAAAACAGTAATATTTTTTTAATCAATATCAAGTCAATATCAAATTATACTTATATACTTAGAGCAAGATCGTTGCCCCGAGGTGTGTTTAATGCACTGCATTAAATAATGCAGTTAACCCGGGATTGTATTCAACCATAGGATTCGGGGCGGGTCAGCAGGACTCTCATTTAATGTAGTGCATTAAACACACCTCGGGGCAACTCTTTAAGTATATAAGTATAATCCCGGGTTAAATGCATTTAACAAACCACGTGTCTCTCCCTTCTCTTTATTGTCATAACAGATGTCACTTTGTATAACACCTTCCATTATTCTAGATTTTTCATATACACCTTCCATCTCATTATCATCTCATTTCCCTGACACAACATCTAGATCCACCGCCCCATAAACATAACAATGGAAGACCGATGATTGTGGTGTCTGTGGAGATCCAATGAGGAAAAAAGGTGACATTTATGTACAAAAAGAAGATTACCCGGTTCAATTTAAAGATTTTAATAACAAGTTTATGCACATAAAGCGTGGAATTTTGTATAGGATGTGATTCTCTGCCATATTTGTAAGTTTATAAACCTTAATTGTGCATATTTTAGGGATTTCTTCTTTAGTGAAGATTTTTGCCATACATGTTCGTATATGTGACCGTTAGGATTCCTAGCGGCCTGATTATTGTCGAACATATTAAAAGACTATTAAAATACTCGAACCTCACAAATGAATAAGACAAAGACATCGGGAAAGACCAAAGGATCACAAGACACAATATACACTATTATCCACTGGATAATAGGATGCCCTCCGTCCTAGAACAGTCAACCCAGGAATTAAGGGGCTTTGTTTACTAAGCATGTTACCTAGCTGACAAAAGCAATATAGCTCGGCTAACCATCTCCCAAGATGTCAGGAACAGTATATCTCAACAGTACTTTGAGTAGTATAAATACTCAGCGCATTCAATGCAAAGAACAACTCTCTCACACATTTATTACACTCAGTATAATAACCATTGGGCATACTTTACCAAATATCTTACTCTCACGCCGGAGCTTGGTCTTGGGATAAAACCCAGGACGAGGCTAACGCGTATTATCTTATCGACAGGATTGCTGAAGCTTGGAATCCCATAAAGGACGGACGACATCCTTCCTAGCGGATCTTTGCATCAACAAATTGGCGCCATCCGTGGGACCCGCAACAAATCAGCCAAACCAGTAAAAACATTGTAATGGCAGGTCCAGAATCATCAACACCACCACCTGTGAACCAAACACCACTCCCGGATCCAAAAACAGCAGAAGGGCAAAGTGTTATCAAAGGGTACATATCAGCTCTCAAAACGTTATGTAAAGACCAGGCGGGTTACGAGCTCATCAAACCAAGACTTCTGGACTTCAACGACGAAGTCAGTGACGAAGATGAAATAGTAATCGTTAAAAAGAACAAAGAAAAAGAAACACCAGCTGACGATGATTTAAGCAAACCGTTCAAAGCAGCTTCAAAATGCCCATTCACCAAAAGAATCATCAATTTCACAGCACCCAACCACAGAATGCCCACAAATGCAAAAATATACGATGGGACGAGTGATCCAGCGGATCACATCACCCGTTTCACAGGAATGGGAAATTCAGCAGAATGGCCTATGCCAGTATGGTGTAGGATGTTCCAACAAACCTTAGACGGCAAGGCAAGAGCGTGGTTTGATAAATTGCCATCGGGAAGTATCGACAGTTGGGATGACCTCGAAGAAAAGTTTCTAAACAGGTTTGGGATGCTCAAAGCTTGTGATAAAGACCCAACAGAAATAACAAAAATTGTAAGACGAGCAAATGAGACTTTACCTAACTTTAGAGAAAGGTGGGTAAGTGAGTCGAATGCCATTCCTAATGTCCCAGAACTCATGCGAATTTCATCTTTCATGAGTTCACACAAATGCCCAGAATTATCAAAACGATTCTCTGACAGCATACCCAAAACGATCGATGAAATGCTAAGAAGAGTAGACGATTATGTCCGGTCAGAAGAAGCATTTAGAAATACAGAGTTACCAAAAGGGGAATTTCAGAAGAAAGAAGCTGTGGGACAGTGGACGCCAAGGAATGACCGTCCACATAGGGTGGTATACGGAGGAGGACGCCGCCGACCGGACCAGAGACCATCCCACAGGGCTCAGGAGCATCATACACCTTATGTGGCTCCCCACCGGTTGAACAATGACTTCCGACGCCCACGAGAAAACAAGGTAATTCTAACTTTGGGCTCATTGATAAGTACACCAGCAGAAATTTTAGCTACAGAACACCATTTAAACTTACCACAACCAGCACCGTTAGTAGGAATACCTAGCAAAGAAAACATCCATAAGTTCTGTGACTACCATAATGAAAAAGGACATAGCACAAATGACTGTTTCGTTCTAAAAAAGCAATTAGAAGTAGCCTTAGAAACAGGAAAATTAAATCATTTGATAAAAGATGTTAGACAAAGGGGAAAGAAAGGGCAAAAACATAACGGACCAAGAAATGCCGTGATAAACATGGTACGAAACCATGATTTAGACCGGAAAAGAAAAACAACAATAACAGATGAAAGCTGGATGAATGTTCCGATAACCTTCCCACCGGTACCAGCTAGAGATTTGTCAGAAGAAGCCTTGGTTATGGAAGCGGAAATAGAAGGATACCTGGTTAGGAGAATACACATTGATGAAGGGGCATTAGTTGAAATCATGTATGAACATTGTTTTAATATGCTCCACCCAAAAATAAAAGCAAGGCTGGCAGAAACACAAACAACAATATCAGGGTTTTCAGGAGAAAGGGTGAAACCGTTAGGGAAGATCGAACTTGATGTATGCTTCGAGGGTGCAGGACGCTGCCGAAGGGCAATGATGAGGTTCACTGTCATACCAGCCCCCTCACCATACAACATCATTTTGGGAAGACCAGCCCTTAAGCAGCTAAGAGCAATCCCTTCTACTATACATATGATGATGAAATTCCTAACATGATGGGGAATTGCGACTGTCCTTTCACAAACACCCACAATCCTGGAATGTCGAATGGAAGAAAAGAAACAAGCACGAGAGAAGAAAAAAGACCCAGTGGAAGAGATGGAACCGATGGGAAGTCCTAGCCCAACGGAACTAGTGTTGGCCAATCCGGTCTACCCGGAGCAGTTGGTAAAGATAGGAAAAAATCTCTCCCTAGAGGGATCAACACAGCTCAAAAATCTGTTAAAGAAAAACAAAGACGTATTTGCTTGGGAACCAGCAGACATGACGGGAGTACCTAAGAGAATCATTAAACATTCATTGAATGTAAACCCGGCGGACAAGCCGGTCGCCCAGAAGCGAAGAGTATTCTCTGCGGAAAAGAGGCAAGTAATAACAAGGGAAGTATCCGAGTGGCTGAAGGCGGGAATTGTTAGGCGGGTGAAATACCCAACGTGGATTGCAAATCCAGTGTTGGTACAAAAATCAGACGGAAGTTGGCGAATGTGTATTGACTTCAAAAATCTCAACTCATCATGCCCAAAAGATTATTACCCCTTGCCCGAGATAGATAGCAAGATAGAAGCAGTCATGGGTTACCCACTTAAATGTTTTCTAGATGCATACAAGGGGTACCATCAAGTGCAGATGTCAGAAGAAGATGAGGAGAAGACCGCATTCTATACAGACCAAGGCACTTTTTGTTATAAAAAGATGCCATTCGGACTAAAAAATGCAGGGGCCACATACCAACGCTTGGTGGATGAGGCGTTTGATAAACAGATAGGTCGAAACCTAGAAGTTTATGTGGACGATATGGTGATAAAAAGCAAGGCCGAGAAAGACATGCTGGCAGACATAGCAGAGACGTTTGATAACCTTAGACGAATAAACATGAAACTAAACCCGAAGAAATGCTCATTCGGTGTAGAGGAAGGAAAGTTCTTGGGCTATATGGTCACTTCAGAGGGTATTCGAGCAAATCCAGCAAAGACAAAAGACATAGCTGAAATGAAGTCACCTAGAACGTGGGGGGAGATGCAAAGCTTGGCCGGAAGACTGGCAGCACTAAAACGAGTCTATGGCTCAACACCTCACCTTGTGCTCTTAATTAGAAACGTGAGACTTGTTTTCCGGTCAATTTATGATAATAACCTATTTACTCTTCATGATACTTTCCGAGTTTGAGCTACGTTACCTCGTGTGCATGACACATATTTAACAGATAACGATCGTTCGAGTGAAGGACTATCGGGGTTACTTTTCGAAGACATCGGGAACATTTGGTAAAATTTGGAACTACATTTGAAATCGGATGGATCTTCAATTCCATGTAATATAATAGAAGAGATATCGTTATTGACACTCATATAAGTGAGAATGCCAAAAGAAGTCTGGATAACAAAACCCGAAAATCAAATAGTAGTAGATTTGTTAAAAGGAAAAGAAAAAGTTACATGTGGAAAAGAAAGTGATAATGATCATCTTTTTGGGTGGAAATGGCGTTTTGAAAAAGATTAAGAGGACCATACACAATACCTCCCATGCCGATGAAAGCCAAAGAGAAAACAATTTTTCAACCTAGCTATTACATTTTTTATACAGTTTTTATTGCTTTGAACAATGTTTTATAACCCGGGTTGACTCGGCCGGTTGAACTGGTTGAACCATGAACTGGTCGGTTAATCGGAAGCCGGTTTTGGCCGAAAAACCTGGTTGAACCGTCGGTTAAATATGGAAGCCAAAAAGAAAAGAATTTTTCAACCTAGCTATTACATTTTTCATAAAGTTTTTATTGCTTTGAATAAAGTGTTAAACTTACAAAACTTGTTCATTAGCATGGAATTTGCACCCAAGTGAACTCGACTCGCTGACATCATGTGCGAGAAAGAAAAAAAAATGGTAGGTACACTTACAAAGTACATGTTATAGTGATCGTATGATCCGTATTAAATTGTTCGAGTAAAAACATGCTTAAAATTCTAGGTCTAGCTCAGCTCTTTTTTGAATTTTCTTAGATAGGTTTATCGGGGTGAGCATTGTTCAGTATGGTGCGGATTTTAACAAAAACCGAACCAGAACCGCACTTGAGGTTTCTATTAAAATGGAAACTGAACCGCACCGCATTTTGCGGTTTCGGTTTCTTAGGTTTTTTGCTGTTTTTTCCGGTTTTCGTGGGTTTTGCGAGTTTTAACCGCACCACATCATCACTTACGACTGATATAATTAATGTGGGTTTTTACGGTTTTGGTTTACAATGTTGATTTTTTCGGTTATAGCATATATGTGAACACACACATCACTTATGACTTATAAGTATAATAGTGATAATATGCACTAGAAGCCTTATAACACACATTAAATAATCAATGTGTTGTTTTTGGTTTTAAAAGATCTATGTGCGGTGCGGTGCAGGTTTTGTGTTTCAGTTTTACGGTGAAACCGCAACCGCACCGCATTTTGCGGTTTTTCTTTTATCTGAAAACCGATCGAGCGGTTTTTGCCGTGGTGCGGTTTTGTGGTTCCGTTTTTTACGGTCTTACGGTTTGGGGTGCGGTTTCTGCTCACCCTTTCAGCCCGACCAACCCACGTTTTGGTTATAATTTTGTTACCAGCTCATGTTGCGCGGGTACCCTAGTAGTTTTAGAGAAAAAGAAATGACTTCTTTCACAACTATGTAACTATGTATGTCAAGCTAATTTACCACCATAGGCTTTTAAAAGTGACCTAGATGAGAACTTGTAAATTATTTGGCCAAAATGCCAAAAATTATGGGTACCCAGAAACGTAACTTAGAAAGAAACTTTAAAGTTTTAACAAATAAAGCTTAAAAATAGTAAAGGTACCACAAAACAATTGCGCGGTCTTTTTAAAGAGTGACACTTTGGTCGCCTATAAAAATATTCACTCATAAACCATTTTTTGAATTCCCACTGACCTCAAGGTAATTATTTTGTTTTTTCAAGTAATTATCAATCATGTTTGCATTAGTTATTTGTTTGATTCATTAACTATAGAAAGTTTGCATTCAGTACTAATTACTTAAATAATAGCAACTAATTAAGCATCTACATGCTTTTAATCATGTTTGTTTTTACTCGCTACCGTTACTTTAGCGATGAAACAATAGGTTTTGGTAATTATTTATGTTCATTTAGCTTCTGGTACAAATCATAGTATTGTGAATGTATTCATAAAGCTATAAGACGCTAAGGGTATGTTTGGTAGCATGCGTTTAGGAGCGTTTTGAAGCAACTAACAACTATCCGTTAGCGTTGTGCACAAAATGATTGTTTGAAAACAAGCAACTAGCATTCCTACTTTTTCCAAAAGCTCCAAATAAAAATGCTACTTCTAGTAGCATTTATGAGCAATTAGCAGCTTGTTGCGCGTTTTGCCTTCGACCACTATGTAAATTCTATTTTAATTTTAACAATAAAAAAACTTACTAGTTATGACTATACAACTATGTTACCAAACGCTTTGTAAAAACAAACAAATACCGCCTCCTACTGCTCACTCCTTGTTGCTACCGATATCTTCGCCAAACATAATGTTAAGGTTTTTAAATGTATTGTGATTGGCGAGCATGTAAACTTTATCACATGTTAAGTTTATCATGCTTAATATGGTGTACTGAAAATTGAAAGTGATTATATGAGTACTAAGTGTTAACAGTCGTAGGCAACCAATTTTAATACTTTGGATATAGAGAAAACAGAGTATGATTACATCTTAGTATATTAGTCGTTATACTGTTTGATATTAGTTTTGGATGGACGCAACCAAACTAATTAATGATTATGTAATAGTTTTAAATTATTGTTAGCAACAAAAATCATAATCAACAGTGCAAGCCCGTTAACATTAAAACCATGTTATAGATTCTGATTAATCAATATGCCCAGCATCTACATGGCTGAAATATATGAGATGTTCAACAATGTTAGACTTTTTGAAAATCTTGTAGTGCGAGGAATGGTAACCAATTCAATGATGATATGATTATACCCTTTTTGCAACACGCTAATACTGTTCAGTTAGATGGTTCAAGGTCAGTTCATAAAGTGGATCAAGTGGTTACAACCATTATGTTTAAAATTGGGGGAGTTGAATGTGCATCGTGTTCAACGTCCATTGAATCCGTGCTTCAGAAGCTGAACGGCATCGTGAGCATCACAGTGTCACCACTTCAAGGCCAAGCTGTCGTCAAATATGTATCAGAACTTGTTAGTGTAAGTCAAAAGTTTTTGGTCCATTCATATTGACTTTCAACTGTCCAGGATTGCATTACAACAGTCGTTAACAATTTTTGCGTTTTTCAAGTTGCGGATACTAAGTTTCTAGTGGCTCTTGTTAAGCTGATTCTGATTAGCCTATAATATGAACACTAAGTTTAGTAGTAGCGGTAACAATACTGATTCTGATCATGTGATTATTTACCTGTTAGCGTCTTAATTAAAATTTTCTGCAATTCTTTCTAATGCAACTATCTGATTCTAATTATTCCAGGATCACATAAGACTTTCGAAAGACAAGGCTAAATACCCCCTAATATCATATATATTTTCTGATTATAATTTGTTAAATTTAGGCAAAAACAATCAAAGAAACCATCGAAGCATCAGGTTTTAAAGTCACTGACTATGTAGAGCAAGACATAGCAGTATGCCGTCTCAAAATCAAGGGCATGTCATGCACAAGTTGTTCAGAATCAATTGAAAGCTCACTTTTAATGGTTCAAGGGGTCAAAAAGGCGGCCGTTGGTTTAGCTCTAGAAGAAGCAAAGATAAACTACGATCCAAATGTCACCAACACGACTCACATAATTAAAGCAGTTGTAGATGCTGGTTTTGGAGCTGATCTTGTAGCATCCGAAAATGACGCAAACAAAGTACATATAAAAATAGAAGGTATAGCATCTCCACAAGATATGGAAACAATCAAGCAATCGGTAGAGTTCCTGAATGGTGTCAATCCAAGAATGGATACAACGCAGCCGTGATGATTTGTTTAGTTATGATCCGTATCTGACTGTCAGCGATGTCATCATATTATTCACTCAAGATGCAACACAGACTCTAATTATCAGCAAGTTTATACATCCCAGGAATAACAACGGACACAGACAGAAACACAAGAATCAAAACTTATGGAAATCAGTTTTTTTTGGAGATGCTTGTTTTTCGATTCGGTTTTGTATCTCATGGTACTGCCAATGACTCCACCTTATGGGAATTGGTTAAGCTACAAGATTCATAATATGCTTACTATCGGCATGGTTTTAAGATGGATTTTATGCACACCGGTTCAGTTTCTCATTGGTCGAAGGTAATGAAAGTTTTCTCTTCTTATGTACGACGTTTATCGTTATTGTTTCTTAGGATGAGTATAAGTCAGTTGTGGCAATCATTTTGAGTTTTTCTTCAAGGCGGTCATTTTGGTTTATTTTGTTTACAGTTCTGTTTCCTCTCACTCCAATGTTTTTTTAATACTTTATAAATTCTTGTTCAGGTTTTATGTGGGATCATACCATGCAATTAAACGAAGATCTGCCAATATGGATGTTCTAGTTGCACTTGGAACTAATGCCGCATACTTTTATTCCGTATACACATTAATAAAAGCATTGCTTTCGGATAAATTCGAGGGACAAGATTTTTTTGAAACAAGTACAATGTTGGTATCGTTTATTCTTCTTGGTAAATATTTGGAATCTTAAGGCCAAAGGAAAAACATCTGATGCATTAGCAAAGCTTATAGATCTTGCTCCCGATACAGCTTGCTTATTGACAAAAAAAATGAAAAACGCTGAAGGAAATTTCTTTCAGAACAGAAATTAGCACATCGCCTAGTACAAATAAATTATGATTTAAAGAACATACCTGGCTCAAAGTTTCCTGTTAGATGGTATTGTTAAGTATGATGGCCAGGGAACAGTGTAATGAAAGTATGATCACAGGGAGAAGCTGTGTGTTATACAATCAAAGTTAACCATATTAATTAACCGAGGCAGCGGAATAAAGATAACATGTAGAATACATTAATTAACAAGAATAGAAGAAGTATACCTTTTAGCACGAAACGATACACCGTTTAAAGGTAACCATAAACACCGTCTTCTATATACGCGTGTGTATAATGTCACACGCGAAACCACAAGAATCAAAGTATGACTCCTCTAAGCTTCCACACACAATACGTTCTTAGCAAACAATGAAGTATGCTAGTACTAGTAGTGATATAGCAAACAAATACCTTCGTCTTTGATTTCTATCAACACACGAATGAATCACAATAGTTGTGGGTTGTGTTCGTCGACCGAAACCCCAAGGGGTGTTGAAACCGGTCGCACGACACAAGAAACAAGTAAAAGCAAAAACCCTTGAAGATATTCAAGGTTCGGTCGAGCTTAGGTAAACACAAAGACGATATATATGGTTTTTGGTTTTTTCAAGTTATGCCATAATAATGAAAAACAATCCCTATATATAGCCCTCACAATGATCTCCTAATCCTATTAGGAAACTATGTTTCCAGCCGACTAGAACAAGGAAAAGGGTAAAACAAAAAATTCTTTTTTCTCAGTTTTTCGTATTAAGTCCTTTAACTTTTAAATACTTAAATCTCATTAACATTTAACGATTGTTTGCTAAATCATTACTTAAACATTGTTTACGTATTAACATGTGCGTCCCTTTAGGCTCAAATAAATATTTCGGACATATATTATTTATGGTGGACATATTCCAACAGCTCCCACTTGGACATGTAAATAATATAATAATATTGGTAAGCGTCTAGCAACACGCCAATACTCCCAGATAATTTGAGTATGGTTTCACAGGGCATGAACAAATGATTTAGAATTTACAATCCATTTGTTTTCGATACCGTTGTTAAATTGGATATGGATCAATGTCATTCCATATTTAACGTTTCTGTTTCTCATATTTGAAGTAATCAAGATTACTGAAAATCAATGAGACATATCTACTTGAGTTTTCAGGTACGACTATACACACATTTGATTATTTCTACGAGGGGCTCAGTGGTATCTTCTTCAACAATTTGAAAGAACAAATTCTATTTTGACTACAAGTGTTTAGTCATCATATGACATAAACCATTTTGACATAGCCCTTATTAATTACCTTATTTAAGACAACTTAAACTATATCAAGAAGGGATATCCACATATGCTAAACCTACTTGCGTCTCAAGTCTAAGGATTTATGTAAATAAAATCACGTACAAGATTCACTTGATGACGTCGATCCATAAAGTGATATTCTTGTGGCGGGGAAATCCCATATTCATCTTATGAATATCATGTGAGTTTGGTGGACTCATCCTCAATATCTCCAATATCAAAAATCACTCAGAATTGTCTTAGTTTAACAATATTCCCATGTTGTTAATAGAGAACGGATTAATTTAGAATAATACATTTATTATTCATGGATTTAAACATGCAAATATACGACATAATTTATAATATAAATTAACAAAATACCAATGTATCATTATCATAAAATAAAATTGTTTTACATCCCTTATCCAAATACTAAAACACATATCTACATGAAACTACTAGCAGGACGAAGCCCTATGCCCCTGGCATGTTGAGTAAGCTTCCTATTTGATAAAGCCTTTGTAAAAGGATCTGCTAGATTGTTATCTGTGTGAACTTTAAGTATCCTTATTTCGCCTAGTTCAACACACTCGCGAACGTAATGATATCTTATATGATAGTGTCTGGCGCCTCTCTGAATCCCCGGTTTATTAGCATAATGAACTGCCGCTGAATTGTCGCAGTACATATTCAAAGGTTCATTTATCGTTGGTACTATACCAAGCCCTGAGATAAACTTCCTGATCCAAACAGCTTTCATGGCAGCTTCTGAAGCAGCTATGTATTCAGATTCTATAGCAGACATTGCAGTGATACTTTGCTTTGTGCTCTTCCAATCCACTGTGCCTCCATTCAAAACGAAAACATATCCTGTCTGAGACTTTGTGTCATCTCTATCAGTCTCGAATCCAGCATCGCAATAGCATTTAACTCTAAGTTATGTGCTAGGATTTCCACCATAAACCAAGAACATATCTTTAGTATTTCTTAAATACTTAAGAATGTTTTTCACAGCAGTCCAGTGAAGTTCACCTGAATTCTGTTGAAACCGGCTTGTTAAATTTTGCGCGAACGCAACATCAGGTCTAGTGCATCTAACCGCATTCATAATGCTATTGCGAGATACAACTCCGACACACCAATCCTACCAAACATAATGACACTAAGGGCAAACACCTAGCGGAAAGTATGCCACAGGTTAAAACAAACACGACACACGACGTCACAACCTCACACATGAAACATACCCGTAAGAACCTCAAGGCAAACAGTTCAAACACACAATCAGCCAAGTGGTGTCTCTACGAATAGTGAAGATGGTACATTGAAGAAAATACCCTCAAGATGTAGGATAACCACCTAATGAAAATCGCATACTCATCCTCCATCGATTCCTAAACATTTACTTCATCAACCATTTGCAAACAAAACACCCGACTCTCACCAACTATCTCAAAAGGAACCATCTCACGAGCTCTACATACCCACGACCTACGCCACAATCATATACCAATACAGTCTCCCGACCTCCCTAACTCAGACCTCACAATTTGACCCATCCTCATGACCACAAGTCCACAACTATCTCACGACCTCCCTCACCACGACCTCACCATCTTGCACTTGAATCATCTCATCACTATCTCCACAACCTCACCATCATCACGACCTCACCATCACCATGATCTCACCATCTTGAGCCTCCCGATCTGGACCACACAACCACAAAAACACGACCTCACCACACTACCTCACCATCTTGAACATGAACCGTCTCATCACCATAACTACGACCTCACCATCTTGAGCCTCCCGATCAGAAGCACACAACTACTTCGATCCTAAAACAACCGATCTGACCTACCAAGCATACCGAACCAATCTGACCCACACAACCACTTCGACCCTAAAACAACCTATAACCACAAGATCCTAAAGAAAATGATTTGTAAAAATCGCCAAAAAGAACGATCTATAGATCTTCTTTAATCAAAAAGTAAAACAAAACGGAAAAGTATCTACAAAGAAGAGGTATTGGAGAGGGTCTCTGCGGACCGCCGGCCTAAGCCGACGGCCGGAGAGACGATGGTGGCGGCGGCTGGTTTAGGGTTAGGTTTGGTTGGTTTTTTAGAGAGAGGTTGGAGGGAAAACATTTGCGTTATGGCTCGGCCTCATGACCATTCGTCTTCATCGTCACTTGCAATCATGAACGCCTCGGCTTCATTATCATGTCAACACAATGCCGCAAAATTTTCTCCCCATTAAGTGCTCTTATTAAGGTTGGTCACTAAAATGACCACCAATGACCTTCATTTTTCTTGCCACATCAGCTTTCCTCTTCGGCCACCTGCAAACGACTTTTTACCAATACAAGACGACCTTCATTTAAAAAAATATATACAACAAAAGGTAACAAAAGTGTTTGTTTTATCTTGGTTGTCACCGACCTACACAACAAAAAACCACGCCTCGACCTTCAACGACCTACACCCCACTACAATGGCGACCGACGACCGATTAGGTCGACTAGGTGGTCGACCGATCTGTAGCGACTAGCCTTACCACATGAAAGTCCTTGCCTCCCTGGTGGTTTAAAAGTACTTGTATATTTCTACTACTTATAAAGATTTTATTTTTTCTTGAAATTTTAAATGTTGAATTTTGAACTTTCAAATTTAAATTAATATAGTTTGTCAAAATTACCTTAAAGTATCTTTTAATACATCTTAAGCTTAATCGATTCTAAAAAGTCATAAGCCACTTGTATAACATAAACATAAGCCCAATTCACAAGCTTAGCCAAACACCCCCTTAGAGGAAAAACAATTGTTTGTCTTTATACATTCTTAACTTAGAAAAGGATATAACTATTCGTCTAATTAACCTTACTAATAGTAACCTATAACGTTAAAATGCAGAAAATGAAGTTCATTGCAATACATGTTTGATTAGTCGATTGACAACTTTTTAATAAAACACACAATATATTAATTTTAAAAACACACGTTTTACATCAATGATCGAACCATAAATAATGATTCACAAATATAATTATTTGTGGTTATACATTGTCGCTTTACACGGATATTCGTCTAAAAAGCAAAATTTCATACTATTTTGATATTTCTCGACATGATTTTATACGACTTTAATAGAATATTAATTTAATAACATGTGGATCAACCATCGCGAGTTTCTATAGAGAAAACGAGTAAACATGACATGTGAAAATGTGATTATTATTGGAAATTTCGGTAAAGCCGTTTGGAAAGATTTTTTGTTTTAGCTAAAAGTCAACTTCTTTTTGGGTTATTTACATTAGTGGTCAAATTTCATTAATGACTACTCTTAAGTCACAAGTAACTTCCTCATTTGACCGCATACTTTGACCCACAAAGTTTCTCCCACATGGAAAAAGAGCTTTTTAATTGCTTACCTCATGATTCAAGAACATATCACATGCATAATTAACGCCATAGATATGTAAAAATCTTAGGGTTTGTTAACCTTGTAATGATATAACTTTTGTAATCTGATTATGCTTCATTAAGATATGTTTAGGAAAATTAGCTAGAGATGTAAGTAATTAAATTTGAGCTTATCACAGCTTGAGTTAAAGACAAGACTTTTATTTTCACCTAAGTTTATAAGGTTGCCCGTAATGGTTTTTTTTAACGGCGAAAATTTTATTGAAAACACTAGCAAGGAGCTAAAAAAAATTACAAACTAATACAATTGGGGATTTTTAACCATGAGATCCAATTGATCTTAGACTTAAACCGACTATTCATCCACAAATACGACATTTGGACTACGTCATCAAAGAGAGTCTCATGTTTAGGAGGAGAATCACTAATGAGCAAAAGATTTCTGAACTTCCAAATGAGCCACCACATCACGTAGCAAATACCTTCGAGAAATTCCTTCAATTGTTTAGGCAAGCGTATGTTAACGATCCAAAGAAGCCACTCATTGTAGGAATGAAAAGCAGGATCATCGAGCTCCCACCAGATCATGATTTTACGCCACACTTTGCAAGCCACAGGACATGAAAAGAAAATGTGAGACGAAGATTCCACGGCTAAATTACAAATAGGACACTGTATCGAGGGAATGTCAATTCCTCGAAGAGACAGGTTTATTCTTGTAGGCAAAGCGTCCAAGAAAACCTTCCAGGCAAACACATTAATTTTGATAGGAAGAACCTTGATCCACCGCGTTGAGACACCAGCATTAGGCAGAAAAATATCGTCGATAAAAGAACGAGAAGACTTAACAGTAAACAAACCTGAACCTTCTAAGCTCCAGCTCCATCGGTCATCCATATTTGGGAGAACAAACTCGTTAACTATCATGCAGAGCGAGTTGAGGGACTCCTGTTCAATACCCCCTCTTGGAGGACGACGAAAAGAATGACATATGGAAGTATGTCCTAATTTTTCAGCTACGCTAATAGATTTCCTCTCATCTAAAGCATACAATCTCTTGAATTGGTCTTTAAAGGCTATGTCGCGTAACCAAATGTCATCCCAAAAAGAAGTGTTCTCACCGTTACCAATTTTCTTCCGAATAAAATAAGAAAGATTGATACCTTTGTCGTTGAGCGACTTAATAGCATTAATAATGTCAATCCATGTAGATCTTGGGTGCGTCTGTAAAGAATTCTCGAGAGCCCCGTGATTGCCAAACAGAGCTTTAATGAAGGAAGACCAAAGAGACGAGCCATCTGTAAAGAAACGCCACACCCACTTGAAAAGGAGAGCACGATTATAAGCGAAAAAACTGGATACTCCAAGGCCCCCATTCTTTTTAGAAGCGAGAGCTTTACTCCAATTAAACCAAGTATGTTTTCTAATCGATCCATCATTACCGTTGAAAAAATTCCTTCTAATGGATTCCAATTTTTTTAAAACACCCATAGGAACCTTGTAGATCGACATATGATAAAGCGGAGTCGAGGTGAGAACCGATTTTAAAAGGGTGAGACGACCACCGATGGAAAGAGATTTGAGCTTCCATTTGGAAAGGCGCGAGGACACCTTAGAAACAACATCGTCCCATGAGCTGATTCGAGTCATATTACTTCTAACTTTAACACCTAAGTAATTGAAGGGCGAATGAAGAATAGAACAACCGATCAAATTTGCAGCAGATTCCACTACACCCATGTTAACTCCAATTCCCATTAGCTTACTTTTATGAAGATTAATTTTGAGGCCCGACGTTTAACAAGGTATGGATATTTTTATCCTTCCATTCGCCAACAAAGACCACATCATCGGCATAAAACAAATGGGAAATCGTGAAAGAGTCATTAATAGAAATACCATTATAGAGCCCAGCGTTTAGAATCCTCCTAAAAGATAGATGAAGCGTTTTCATTATCAGAATGAAAAGAAAAGGAGAAAGGGGATCTTCTTGTTTCAGCCCTTTGACTTTATTAATTGGGTTTTGGGGCACAAGATAATATGAGCCCTACAGCTTGTGTGTCATTTTCTGAATGATTTGCAGCTATTTATTGATCCTTATTGTTCTTCAGCTATTTATTGATCTTTATTGTTCTTCAACATTAGACCCCACAATCACTAACTAGTCATTCAGAAAGTAACACGTACGCAGTAGGACCCTTTTAACTTGCTTGGGGCACAAGTTAGAAGAAAATCTTCTAATAGTAACCAAGTTTGAATTTTGTTCCAATTTACTACCTCAAACTTTATATCAATCATAAAAACCATCAAAGTTTCAAACTGTTCCATTCCTATGTAATTATTATGTTAGAGTGACTTAAATGGAACACTTATCAAACTTGGTTATTATTTTGTGGTTATTGTTTATGTTTAGTCATTAGGGCTGTAAATGAATCGGACGAACATGAACGTAGCCTTGTTCATGTTCGTTCATTTAATTTTAGCCGGGCAAATAAACGAACACGATTGCTTAAACAAATAAATTTTCTTGTTCATGTTTGTTTATTAAGAAATAAGGTTGTTCATGTTTGTTTATGTTCGTTTATTTAGACACTAAACGAACAAACGAACAAACATAAACGATCGGACGTAAATAAACATAAAATTCACAATAATATACAACATATTGTGTTTTATAAGTGTTGTTTTGTTTAAGTAAAACAATTTTAAAACTATATAATAAAAAAGATACGATAGACGATCATAAACATATATACGATCATAAACGAACGAAGAATCGGACGTTCACAAACATAAATGAACGAACAAGATTTTTGTTCATGTTCGTTCATTTAATTAAACGAACATAAAATGTTGTTTATGTTCGTTCATTTAATAAACGAACATAATAAACGAACATAAACAAACTTTTTACCGAATGATTCACGAAATGTTCACTGAACGTTCAGTTTACAGCCCTATTAGTTATGCATTAACGAGTTGTACATAAAGTTAGTTGTAATTAGTTAAATTCTGGGAGTGGGTTTTTAAAATTAATGTACAACATGTTAATGCATATATGAATACTTTAATCACACCTGTTTTGGAAAATTAGACAAGAATAAAACAGTTTTGAAACTTTAAAGGTTTTTCTGATTAATTTAAAGTTTGAGGTATCAAATTAAAACACTCGCGAAACTTGATGATTACCCCCCTTATGATGGATCCATAATAACTAAATATAAAAGAAAATATCTAATTTGACAGTTAAGCTAAAAATCATCATACAATTAGTAGAATGGCGACTGAGGGTAAGGAGGGGAAGATCCTTGATACGGCGCCGTTTATCGTGCTTTTACTTATTGCTGCTCACGTCATTGCTCTCGTACGTACAGTAACTTTTTTTCTTCTTCTTATAATTACTACTGTAAATCAAATCTTATTTATTTATTATTATTTTTTTTTAATTTTCTTAAAAGGTTTATGGGATCTACAAATTGGCCACATCAAAAGAAACAATCGAACACGTCAAGAAACGAACCTAGTTAGTTATTATTATTATTAGGGTTTTTCTAACATGTGCCTCTGGGCACATGTTAAGGTGGGGACACAGGTTGTGTGTCACAGTCTTAGTCAGCAGTTATTGTTATTAATTATTATCAGGCCCCACAAATAACTAGTGAAGAATTATTATTATTATTATCCTTCTAAGCATTTTATCAAACACTTGATATGCACGAGTAAGAACAACGTTTGATCAATGCCATAAAAAGGTTCGTTGATTTGTCTGTGATATCACATGTTGGCATTAATAAAGCGATATTATTGCACAATGAGGCCACTAAAGTTCTAATAAGCCTTGTGTATAGACGTACGTATGAGAACATAAACATGGTGACAGGGAGAAATGAAATTGTGTAGAGGATGATGTTTGTCCAATGCTGGCGATTGCTAAATGTTAGGACAAGTGTGACTGCAAATGCTACCATCATGAATGACACTGAGTCAGCATGGTGAGGCCTAGCAGGATTTTGTTGTGCAGATGGTTTCTAAAATCCGATAGCCGAAATGAAGACGTGAGGATGGAAAGAAATATGACAACTGATGTCATAGAAAATGTGAGCGAAAGAGCATCTGCTAATGCAAAGATGATGAAATATGGTTTATTCTCGAGAATTGGATAACCTGTTTCTTGATTAGGACCTCCAGGCACAGTGTAAGCCGCAACAAAAGCAACAGTAGTGATGTGCACAGCGATAGTGGCGCAGCTCTCAGCTGTCCTCTTCATCCATTGTCTGGCATCAATGCGAAGCTGCTCAATGTTCTCATTGAATAGTTGCTCAGCAGTCCTTCCGTCATTGTTTATCTGCAAGGTTGCTAACTTTGTACATACTTTACTCACACTCTGCTTAGAGAACAAAAAAAGGACACCTATAAATCATTCCATTTACATGCTTGCTATGGCATATACGTTAATTAAAGGTTATTTAGTTATTGATTACCTCGAACAGAAGCAATTCTTCTCGTATTATACGAGCAGGGCTTCTGATGTAGCCCTCGGTTTTCTGATCTCTAACTTTTAGGCCAACCATGTGAAGAATTGACTTGCCTCGTTTGTCAATCTTCCCTCTTAACCTCGTTAAAGGATACTTCATTTTGATCACAGATTGAAATATCTCCAATCGTCGATATTTAATTGCCACGTGCAAGATGGCACATCCGTCCTCATCAATATGTTCTACTGCCTGAGGGTACACGCTCAGTATCTTCTTCACTATGTCTGTACAACCCATTTTTGTGGCTAGAAACAATGGAGAATCAGGTTTATTTATGACAAACTCATGAGGTACTTGTTTCAATGGGTTTTTTATATATGGATGTACTCGGTTATATTGGAAATTAGAAATGGTTTCCGTTGCTTCCCATGAGTCATCGCTTTTAATCAAGAGGGTTGCAAGTTTCTTTGCTGATTTACTTTTGCGCATTTGTTTCTGAATTTCTTTTACGATAGGCACTTTACTATTTCCTTTTTTAAGACTTGAATGAGTGACTGAAAAGGGTCAGAAGTTAGTGATATTGTTACGCTATTGCTTAACTAGCGGGATCTATGATGTAAACTTACATTTGTATATGAGCCACTTGAAAAGGTTATCTTTGAGACCACTGTCAAATGCTGATGGCTTGCAAGCAAGAAGTTGAAGAGCTGTCATCCCATCTCCATCTCGCGCATCAATTAAGATTGGATATGTTTCAGCAATTTTAAAAGCCAATTCTGTGTAAAATTTAGATATTTATACATTATTATTGAAGGAAATTCATCAATGATGTGCAAATGTGCAATAAAACACTTACCAAAGTTTTCGCTGTGAATTGCAACGTGAAGTATAGTAGCTGTATTATCTCTTACAAGAAAGGTCCTTATTTCTTGTGTCAGATAATTCCTAATCATTTGCTCTTCAAGAAAATTGAAAATTTTGGTCTTGCCGCAACGAGCTGCATGAAAAAGAGCTGTTTCTCCAACCTTGTCGGTCATGGTGAGCAATGAAGGAGCCCGACGTAGCATCTCAGCAGCGGCCCCAACTGTCTTATTGTTGGTGGCTGTTGCATGAAGAATGGTGTTTCCTGCTTCATTCTTTGATGTGAGTTTGTCGTAATGGCCTTGAGACAATTGGCTGATTAGCTGAAGAACCAGATTATTACGCTTATAGTAACTGGCGATGTAGAGAACACTGTCACCGTGTATGGTTAATATGTGGAAAGGGCCATCCGGCAACTCCTGATATTATGAGATCAACCGTTAAAGTGAGACCAGCCATTAAAGCGGAGAGGGGAAGGGGATGCACAAACACACTAAAAGGTTAATGCTCTAAGTTTCCATATATTCACACATATATAGAACTATAGTGCTACAGGCTGGTACAAAGGTTATTTGACGTATAAGCTTTCTGAAGTTACATGTTTTGGAAAACAGCCGAGAGAGCATAAAGCACTTGGAACTAAGAATGCTTGTTTCAAGGTTTTTGGATCGAATTCCTACCCTGACGGAAAATAAGTCTGTATAGCTGAGAGATGTTTAGAAACTTAAGTATCACAACAGTAAAAATCAAAGGGATTACAGAAGAAAACGCCATTTCTGAAGAAAAAAAACCTTAATATCACAAACCAGTTAGT
This sequence comes from Tanacetum coccineum, assembly GCA_026074375.1. Classification (NCBI taxonomy): domain Eukaryota; kingdom Viridiplantae; phylum Streptophyta; class Magnoliopsida; order Asterales; family Asteraceae; genus Tanacetum; species Tanacetum coccineum. The sequence continues at coordinate 24,974 of BQNB010044889.1, forward strand.
ATTGTTTTAATTAACATCAGTATATTCTTACTACTCCACTCCAGGGGACTTGAGAGATATTTTTGCTTTGTTAATTTTGATCTATGACAACACGTACGTACTTCAAACACAAATACTTAACTGCTAAGCAAGCATAAGCTTTTGCTTGATGTCAACTCAAGCTATGTGCTTTGGGCTTTAGAATATTATTAATTAATGTTCCACGTTTAGTATATGGAGACTTTTCCTTTCTGTGCTCTTCGATATATTGACAACTGGAGGACTCACGGCTGGCAAATTAATCTTGAGTAACTTGTAGACATACCGACTAGGAAAACAGTAACAATTGCACAGAAACACTGCACACATTGGCGCATTGCTGTTAATATTCGATAAGGTTACAAATGTTGTATATATTATTCTCACTCATAGCATGGAACAAGCAAATGAATGATGATCCATGTTGATCAAATAGGTTTTTTTTCGACTTATGTACCAATTCGTTTACCTACAATTACAACCGATGACTACGAAAGTATGCTGAATTGGTTAGTAGTAGCATTGAAGAAAACATACAGACGCATACATCATCGATGATGTATTCTAAAGGTTTTATAACATAATAATATTCTAAAGGTTTATATCGTCTATAGACCTGAACTCAAATTTTCTTTTAACTTATAAACTGCATTTAGGCATCCAAACATCTGAACTCAAACTCCTCCCTTTAGTTATACCTTAACTTGCACCTTAAGGCACATGTTAGACAAACCCGCATTTGATATCCAAAAAAAAAGTCACGCGTTATAATGAGGTAACAAGGTCGCAAAAGAAGAATATGATTCATCTGCAATTTAAGAAAATCGAAAAGAAAGCAACCTAAAAGAAAAGGCTACACAATGAAAAGAAAGGCATATCTATGGGAACGAAAACTTCACAACTTGGGTAGCATTCATACCTCAAAATGCAAACTATTCTCCAACAAATATTTGCATATTTATTGAACGAGATCTTGCCATCGTGTTACATTCGCCTTCTTGACATTCAAAAACTAAGCAAAAATGGAAGCAGATGGTACACCAACACCACCTCTAGTTTACGAAGATTTTAGACCTGCAACTGAGTGGGTTCATGAAGACGATTTAGATACCTTAGTGATCTATGTTCCTGGTTCGTTCTCTTAAACCTGAAATATTTGATGTATTCCGCAGATCGACGTATTGTGACCATTTTTACACAGAACGTTGTTTTTGGCATGTTCGACCATTTTCCGTAAATTTTTGCATAAAACTAACCTGAACAATGTGAACGCATAATCTTACTCATTGCTTCATATGTAATATTATAAACACGAAGGACCAAATATGTTAGTTAGAAACTTAATAACCGAAAGTTAGTTACAGAAAGTTAGTTATTTCGGTTGGAAAAAAGGAAGGGACACATCGGTTCATTAGCACCGATTCACAACATATATATATGTATGTAATACTCATTTGTAATGGTTAGACGATTAGATAATATACTTATTCAATTTACTTTGCAACTTGTATAATTCGATCCAAAATCAGGGTAAATTTAAGAAGGAGGTATTCTTTTTGTTAGAGCAACCCAAGTTAGTCAGTCTGGCAGCAAAACCAGAAGAAGAAACCCGACATCAATGCCCACGCCTCAAAAGCCAGTGATGAACCAACTGTGAGTCCAAAAAACCACCGATGAAACCCCTGCTGAAACATTCACATGAAACCAAACCACGAGAACAAACAAGCGAAAAGGATCCAAGATGTCCGGAAATGAGAGTACCAGAAGAAGCGTTGAGAACTATACATGGTCGGTTGTGTGTTTGCCACGAAGCTAAAAACCTGTTATAATAATGTTTTGATAGAATGTGATTCTTCTCGTTGGGCTCATGATTGGCATCTATATTATTAGAATATGATAATTCACCATTGAAGGTTAATTGATTTGCTTGTCTTCAATTGATAACAACTATCCTATATATAGGATATAAGAGAACATTCTAGAATCGTTACCATGGGCTTGAGCCCAATACAAATTAATGACTAATAAATACTAATAAATGTCTTGACTTGACTTGGATGATGATTATTGACTCTTGACTTTTATTGTTGAACGTTGACTTGATTTATACAAGGCTAATACTCCCCCTCAGTGTGAGCGGGAGATCTTCGGACGTTCAGGCTGGAGCGAAACTCAAGAAATAAAGCTGTGGGGAGACCCTTAGTAAAAATATCTGCATACTGAAATCTGGAAGGGACATGAAGCACACGAACCTGACCGGAAGCAACATATTCTCGAACAAAATGAATATCAATCTCGATGTGTTTAGTACGCTGATGCTGCATAGGATTAGTAGACAGATACACAGCACTCACATTATCACAATACACAAGAGTAGCAGTAAAGAGAGGAGTGTGAAGTTCAAGCAACAAATTCCGAATCCACGCAGTCTCATCAACAACATTCACAACACCTCGATATTCTGCCTCAGCACTAGAACGAGACAATGTAACCTACCGTTTGGCAGACCAAGACAAAAGGTTATCACCAAGGAACACACAATACCCGGAGGTAGACCTACGAGTAACAGGGCAACCAGCCCAATCAGCATCTGTATAAGCAGTGAGTTGACTAGTGGATGAGACATAAAGCTGAAGTCCATGGTCAATAGTCCCACGAACATAGCGCAAAATACGCTTCAAAGCAGTAAAATGTGGATCACGAGGATCATGCATGTAAAGACAGATCTGCTGCACAGCATAAGATATATCTGGGCGTGTGAATGTCAAATACTGAAGGGCACCTGCAAGGCTTCGATATAAAGTAGGGTCACTGACAGGGTCACCATCAGAACCGAGTTTGGACTCAGTGTCCACAGGGGTCTTGCATGGGTTACAATGCTGCATGTGAGCGCGCTCAAGAATTTCCTCTGCAAATTTAGACTGAGACAAAAACAATCCAGACTTCGATCGCTGTGCAGATACACCAAGGAAATAATTGAGAGAGCCAAGGTCAGTCATAGCAAACTCACTATGAAGTAATGTAATAATGCGCTGTAAGAGAGCAGTAGACGAAGCTGTGAGTATGATGTCATCCACATATAAGAGCAGATAAGCAACATCCGAACCCATGTGATAAACAAATAGTGACGTATCGGTTTTACTATGCTGAAAACCGACACGTGTAATAAAGCTAGCAAACCGCTGAAACCATGCCCGAGGAGCTTGTTTAAGCCCATACAAAGAACGCTGCAAATGACAAACATAATCTGGGTGGGCGGAATCAACAAACCCTGGTGGTTGATGCATGTAGACTGTCTCAGATAACTGGCCATGAAGAAAAGCATTCTTCACATCAAGCTGATGAATAGGCCAATCACGTGTCACTGCAAGACTCAAGACAGTACGAATAGTAGCCGGTTTGACGACCGGACTAAAGGTCTCATCAAAATCAATCCCCTGCTGTTGACTGCGACCATTCGCAACCAATCGAGCTTTATACCTGCTCAACGAGCCATCTGCATTAAACTTATGCTTGAAAAGCCACATAGATCGAACAATATTAACATTAGCTGGACGAGGCACAAGAGCCCACGTTCCGTTAGAAATCAAAGCATTATATTCATCTACCATAGCCTTATGCCAATTAGGGTCACGAAGAGCATGTAAATGAGAGCGAGGAATAGGCGAAGTAGTGGTGGCATGACAATTCATACGCGCAAGAGGTTTTGAAATTCCGGCTTTTGCACGGGTGACCATATGATGAGTATTGGTAGTTGGGGCGTTCCCATAAGCAGTAGCAGCAGGTGAGGTGATATGGGTATTCGGTGTTGAGCTTGGTGTAGTGGGCTCGTGAGTTGAAGATAAAGGAGGGACCGGAATTTGTTGGTGGGTTGCTGGAGTACGAGGGGTAAGGGGGTGGTGTGGGGATTGCGGTTGGGCTTGAGGCGATTGGGTAGGGCTCGTGTGAGTAGGAGATGGAGGCATGGCAGTTGGGGGATGTAATTGGTGATTGTTAGGATGAGTGGTTTGGGACGTATGGGTGTTGTGAGGGGGTAGCAAGAAATCGTAGGATGGGGGTGTGTCGGGCGTCATGGACCCAAAAGGGAATTGGTCTTCATCAAAGATGACATGTCGGGAGATTATGATTTTGTTGGTTGAAAGGTCAAGGCAACGGTACCCTCGATGTAGAGCCGGGTAACCAAGAAAGACACATGCTGTGGACCTAGGTTGAAGTTTATGATCAAAGGAAATGTGTGGATAACAAAGGCATCCAAACACTCGCAAATGATCATATGTGGGTGGTTTGTTATGAAGCTTAGTGAACGGTATCTCATTATTGATGGCAGTGGATGGAAGGATATTTAAAAGGTGAGCGGCCATGTTTAGGGCTTCTACCCAATATGATGGAGGTATGTGTGCTTGAAACAGTAAGGTGCGGGTAATGTTGTTAAGGGTGCGTAGCATACGTTCCGATTTCCCATTTTGTTGAGAGGTTTTGGGACAAGAAAACCGAAACTGCATGCCATTTTGGCGAAAAAGGTTGTGAAAGCGGGTATTATCATACTCACCTCCATGGTCACATTGCAAAGCCTTAATATCAACATTAAATTGTTTATTCACATATGCGCGAAAAGTAACAAAGGTATCGAACAAGTCGGATTTATGAAGCAAAGGATACACCCAAACATAATGCGAGAAGTGATCCAAAAAAATAGCATAATATTTAATGCCACTTTCACTTGAGATGGGGGATGTCCATAAATCAGAGTGAATAATATCAAATACAGACCCAACATTCGACTCGGAACTGTAAAAAGGAAGCTTAGTGTGTTTGCCTAATTGACAAGCATGACACAAAGCGGGCAACTTTGTTTTATTATATGAAATAAAATGAGAAGACTCTAAACGACGAAGCATATCTTCACTCGGGTGTCCAAGGCGTCTGTGCCACGTGGTGGGGCTCAATGAAAGCAAAGCAAAGGTTGTGGTAGAGGATGGTTGTTGAGTGACAGGGTATAGATCACCAGTACTATCACAGCGGAGAAGAAGCCGGCGGGTCTGGTAATCCTTCACAGAGAATCCATAAGCATCAAAATCAACAGACACATTATTGTCACGAGTGAATTGTCGAACCGAAATCAAATTTTTAATTATATTAGGTGTGACAAGAACATGATGAAGGTGAAGGGGTTTATGTGGTGTATGCAAAAGGCTATGGCCCGTGTGAGTCACGGGTATGGGTTGGCCGTTGCCAACAAATACAGATTTATACAAGCTTGGATTGCTAAAAGAAGTGAGCATACCTGTGTTCTCGGCTAGATGAGAGGACGCCCCAGTATCCATGTTCCAATTTGATTCTTGTAGAGTCATCGTTTGGAACGCTTGTGAAGACGAGTATGGATGGGCCTGTTGGATTGGTATTTGGGCCGGCTGGGGCTGCACGGGCTGCCGGTGAATTGGCACAAGAAAGACACCAATTTCAGCTTGAGAGTGTGTCATGTATGATGCGGGCTGAGCAGGTGGATGGACAATAGTGTCCAAGTCCAGAATGAAATAAACATAACCCAATTGTTGGTTGGGCGAGTTTTTCTGGGGTATAGGGTGTGATATGATTTCGACCATGTTGGATATTGGAAGTTAACAAAGCCCTTTGGGTGTTGTGTAAATGGATTTGATCATATTAAGTAGCTTGGAGAATGCAATATCTTTTTTTTGATTGGTATCACAGTGAGACGTATTATATCGTTGAACAGCACGTAGACCATTGTATGTTATATAACTTGTCATAATGTCAGTAATTACAGGGCAACAATTAAGCATGCGATATGAAAGGGAAATAATGCAAGAAATGATAGCAAGCAGCCAGGCATGCAAAGAAAAGAAAAAATGCACGGCAATATTTAAGGATTTAGGGGGTCGTGTATTAAATTTTTTTTGAGTGTTTTAGGGTTGGCTCTGTTACACATATTAGAATATGATAATTCACCAATGAAGGCTATAGGATCTAGGGATGCTTCTCCCGGGGATAAACTTCTCTCATGTAAGGCCCTTTATATATCACCAACCTTGTCCTGGAGTCTGACTTTAGATACTTGATTTTATTACCTTAGTTAGAAGTGGCGTGATAGATGGGTCGGTGTGGGCTGGAATAACAGGTCATTTGTAGCATGAGTAGTGTCTGTGTGACAAAACCATGTTTGTGTGACCAAACCATGATAGAAAGTGTGTCCGTGAAGAATTCTAATTAATTTCTCTAATGTTGAAATCAGGTCAGAAAGGTGAATGCTGGTGGTGGTGGTATATATGTTTAAGTTGCAGCTTAAGTATGGTGCCAGGAACGTAGGTTCTGGTTGTGATTGAATTTATTATTTGAGTTGACGGTTAATGGGTTACGGTACTCCTGATGTACATATTTGGAAGAATAACTAGGTGGTTGAGACATTCAATCCTCCAAGGAGGATAAAGGTATGATGTGTTTATGTGCTAAAGAATAGTCTATTTGAAGTGGAATGATCAATTTCTGTAGACCGTGACCATGAAGAGTGTAAACTAGGCATGCTGGATGATTAAGTTGGTGATGTAGTTTATCAGTGAATTAGTATCCATTTGTTGTGCCTTGGTATTTTGGGTCGATGTTAAGTAGTGTTTGCATATTTCATGGTATGGTTCGTTCTAGAATTTGTTAAAGTATTACTCGTATATCCGTACATAGTCTTTTTATCTATTTGGAGTTTGTGACCGATTATGTTTCGAAACAAGTTTGGGCAAGCAGACTTAGGAATATCACTCCAAATCTTAGGTGCAAGTTCCTCTATGACATTGTTCTACATGTGATGTACTGTCATAATTGCATGTAATTTTGCTATATTGACAGGTTTCATGTCTATCGATATTTTAAGGGATTGGCCATAGGCTTATTGGTGGGCTTGGTGGCTGGCTTAGTGATGGGCTCAGTAGCAGGCTTGGTGACAAACTTGGTACTGGGTTCAATAGCAGGCGTGACGGACAACCTGGTGTTTGGTGGCTGGCTTAGTGATGGGCTCAGTAGCAGGCTTGGTGCTGGGTTCAATAGCTTGCAGATGCAGACAGATTAATATTGATTCATATTCTATAAATATATATGCCGATACAGCTTGCAGATGCAGACAGATTGCAGGTGGTCCCTCTAGACGAGGATGAAGAGAACCAATGTATTCGTCTATTGTCCTTTTGTAAAAGGCATAGCCCTAATCGTTCAATTGAACGTGTTGCTCCTGATGAACGGATGGGTCAATTACCAAGTCACCAATCAGATATACTTTTGTTTTTTCAGGATGTTTGTAGACTCATGCAAGCGATTAAGGATCATGGAAGAGTCAGAAGCGATGGGGCTAGGTACGCTATAACTTCTTATGCTAGTTAAACATCCTCAAGTCGGGGTTTAAAGTGGCCAAAGTATATCGTAATGCATAAACATCATGAAGCATTATCTAAAAAAAATGCCATTTCATTAATAATATTTGACACACTAACTAAATTTGAAGAAAAAAACAGCAACTAAAATGATCGAACAAAAAGTGTTTTGGGTCATCACAGCCCCGTTTGGACCTGAAAATGCTTTTATTGAAAATGCTTTGACCCATTACCCAAACCATTTATTTTGCCACTAACTTATGACAATACTCTTGCCTAATTACTTAAATGTGTTATCTTTGAAGTGGATTGATCGAATTATATTCAATGATCGCAGCTCCAAGGTCAAAAGAACCAAGTATGAGGAATCTGATGGACATGCTAAAACGATCTTTGATATTTTTATATTTTTCGTATTTTCCATAATTTATGGATGCTTTTCAATCTTTTTCTTGTGGGCAAAAGCCATAACTGGAAATGAAACATTGTACGTGTTTGGATTTCCTATTATGTGCTTAATGCATTGCCTGCATTTTAAATGTATATAATTTGTTCTTAGGTTTTTTTTTTGCTTATCTGAATGAAAATGTAAACCTTCATGCCTTTAGGTCCATTAAAAAATTGTCATTAATTTTTGGTCAATTAGTACCGGTTGCACTTTCCAGACTCGTTTTGCCGCATCTTTTCTTAGCCGTTTGATGTTTCAAGTCGCCTGGCTCGCTTCCCATTGTTGAAATTACCATTTATCATTGTGACGTTCCTGGAATCCGCTTCCTATATAAGTACATTGTTTAATTTAACTTGTTTGACTATCAGCAACCTTGTGATATTTGGCCAACCAACTCCATAGGTTTCAAGTACATTGCTATATGTTCAAAGCGGATAAGTTTACTCTTGGAGAATTGGTACCAGAGTGACAGTAAGAGATTAAGAACTGATAGCATCCGATAAACCAGCGCTGATTTTATACTAGAAGTGCAAAAATATTTTGTACTAGAGATTAAGAACTGACAAGAGTAAGCATGAACAAACGTGCCCACACGCCACTTGCAACTGTCCTCACCCGTCATGTTCTTTTGCTGATTCGTACAAGAGTCTGTACCTTCGCTTTCACATCCAACACGCACCTTCCACCACTCGTTTTACCTGCAACACCACCTTCTCTCTTGGTGTAGAAATTAACCAGAAGCGCATTTTTCTGCAAGAACAACACAGTAATGTCATCTTCATCCTCAATCATGAAGTGAAACAAGACGGGGGACGAGCTTTTAGTATCGATTATTTGGTCCCACCCACATCTAAATCTTGTTTCGTATATCAGCTGACTGCTAAAAGCATGAAAACATCTCTTTCGCTGCAATCTGAACCAGGGATATACACAGAGTGGTCGTCTGCATTATCTAACTATCCCATCTGATTTTGAAGGTTACGGTGGCCTTTTGTCTTTATCTGTTTGCATACGGAAATGTATCTCATCCCAGTTTGAGGTGGAGGCAGACGAAGTAGAGGATGTGTTTGGAAACGGGATAATGATATTGCAAATGGAGCATTGCAGGTGGTGCTCGCTGATCCTGGCGTTTTGGATTGCTCGATTTGTCACGAGCCATTGTGCACCCCTGTCTTCCAGGTATAGCACTTCTTTTATGTCTAGTAAATTGTTGACATTAAACCAATAAAGGGTGTCATTGCAATGTCTTTGATGCGTGTTGTCCTAGTATATGTGTATGACGGACTTACCAGAAGAAGGAAAGAAATCGAAATGTATAAGCTTATGGAAATTGGTTCAAACGTATGACTCTTTTAGTTTATTATCTTAACTACTTCTCGTAGATGGACCTATTATATGATAATCTATAGCTGTAAATAGAAGTCTTTACTTAACCATTTCAAGACCAAATATATTCTTCATGCATAACTGAGCTAGTCCTAGAACCTTACCTGTCTTAGAGTTGAATGGCACATCTAGGCAAATGAGAGGGAGTTTATGTGCTATGAGCCTTTTTTTATGTAGCAAATATACTTCGAGCCAAAGTCAATGTAGTTGAAATTAATCAGTTCAAAAGTCAAAAGATCGTGTTTGTTTTTTACACCATTACAGCACAAACCATATTCAGTGACCAAATGTGGCGTTATTAGCGTTATATTTATGGACTTCTAAATTTGGTTTATGGTGTTGCAGTGTCAGAATGGCCATCTGGCATGCTGCTAATTCTGCTTGTCTCGTTGCGAGAGAGATGAGATATGGATTCTGGCTGCTGCTTGTGCTGCTCCAGGGTTGAAGACAATCTGTCCTATCTGTTCACTTGTCTATAAAATTATTACCCGTTACCGAGGTCTTGAATCTTGAGGTGGCCATTGATTCAATCGTAGGAATATCATTTTGCATCAACGAGACACGGGCGGTGGCTTACAGTAATAAAAAGATGGCATGAGCAATTATGTCCCCCTAATTCCTTTCGGAAGTGATGATGAATTGAATTCCCTATCAAGATGTTAGAACGATCTGCTAAAGTCTGATGAAGAGGAGGATGAGAGAGCTTGAGCTCATGGGGAAAAATCAACAGAAACATATGGCTTGTTCACTTCCAATACTAACAATGAAGTGGTGCTTTTTTATTCCAACATATTGGGCTGTATGATTTGTTCAAATCTATTGTCCCCTCATGTCTTCTAGGTATCACATCTCTTTTTCATCGTGTCTAGATTGTTTTTAATGGTTAGAAATTATTGTTGTCAGTTGTTGCTCTAATAGTTCAAATAAACAAATCAAGATTATTTAAGTGTATAATCTGACAATGCATGTGTAGGTAGTCTCTGTTGTGGTCTGGATGTGATTTCGAATTTAGATGTGATTTTTGGTTTATTATACCAAAGTCAGAAAAAAAATGTCATTTTATGTGCCGTAAGTTATGGAGTTGAGAATTTAATTTCTCTTTCATAAGAAGCATGGATTTGATTTTGCAGTGTGGGATGGGCCATCTAGCGTGCTCCCGGTGCTGCTCCGAGTTGAAAGGAGTATGTCTTTGCTGCATGCCAAACAATAACCGTTGTCGAGCTTTTGAGAAGTTCATCGAATCAGTCCATGTAGTATATCATGAGAAGTAAAGTATGCTAGGTTGGTTGCAAAAAGACAGTGCCTTGCAATAACAAGAGTAAGCATGAACAATCATGCCCACATGCTACATGCTGGTGCCCTTACCCTTCATGCTCATTTGCTGGATCTTTCAAAAAGCACCATCTTACTTCCACTTTGACATCAAGCACACAGCTTCCACAGCCCACTTCACCTTTGGAACCATATATTCTCTATTTGTATAGTATCATATAGAAATAGATCAAAACGACATTTTTCTTCAAGAATCAAAACAAAAATGTCATATTCATCCTCCAATATTGAAGATTCTCTAGAACTCATGGCCGAGCTTTTAATATTGATTGTGTTGGTGTAGGCTGTTTCAAAAGTAGTTTTGTGTATCAACTGACTGCTAAATGCATAGAGACTTGTCTTTCGTTGCGATCTGTGCCAGAGATATACACAGAATGGTCAAAAGATACTCCAAGAAAGTGTAACCTAACAGTACCATCTGAGTTTGCAGATTACGACGGGATTTGTCTCTATCTGTCTGTGTAAAGAAGAAAGTTATCTCATCTGAGGAGATGGAAAAGGTTAGGATTGAGTATATTCCTAATTTAGATGGAAGACTAAAGGTGATGCTGACCAATCTTGACATGTTATATTGTTCAACATGTTTCAAGCCATTGTGCAGCCCCATCATCCAGGTATTACATCTTCCTTTATCATGTTTGTGTTTAGAATTAAATTGTTTCCAACCAATAATTAACGTATGTAGGCCTTAATTTAATGAATATTTGTGATACCATGTTAGACAAAGAAATCTTAGATAACAGTTACTATAGTAGTTAACCAATTGCCAATGCATAGATAACAGTTACTCCAATAGTTAACCACTTGCCAATGCATACCAAGGTAGTCCATATGTAGTTTGTTTCTGATCGTAAGTTAATGTATGAGTTTGGCAGACTTTTTTGGAAAGATAAAATAGAATGGGTGGATTTCCAATAACACAAATAAACTTAATCGTGGCCTTAATCGATAAACTGTAAACATAATAAATTTGATCATGTTATCTTTTTTGAATAAATAGGATAAACTTTAAGATCTGAATTCTAAACCATTTGAAAAAGAAGCATTAGGGAATTAATAGAAAAATTGGGGAAAGTTGGCTTGTTTTTATGAAATGGTGAAGTATATATTAATCACAGAACGTATGACACTTTACAAAATGGCCTTGTTTGAATGGTTTACAAGACACTACCAAACCATACAAGCCATCAATATTCAAACAAAAAACAAACACAAATGAATAAAATTATTTCCCAATACTTCACCATAAGCTAGCTGTTGGATTACGACTAGATTTCCCAATAAATGTAAGAGACCAATGACAGCTTGTAGCACTCCAAACCTCAAAAATTGTCAAAGGACATTTACACAAAAGGGCATCATCTTAATCTACATTTCCCACTCAGAGAAAAGCTATTAAGAAGTGTACGTCATCCTCACTGTCTAGGCCAAAATATCTACGTATTACATAGGAGGGCATCACTATTTGCTAGTCCAAACACCCATCTTCCATCTCAGCATCTTAGTGGTGAAACTAATTCATAGAAACATTAGTACTTATCACTCCCCATTCCTCTACTGCTTTCCTCAGAGTTTTTTACTTTTGGACTCTCATTAATCGTAGTTTGACTCTATCCATTACCATTTTTAACAAACTGTCCCCATCATTCTTATATTACTTCCAATGGTATTTGTGCATGTCGTATTACCCAATTCATTAAATAGGAAAAGTTGGCTTGTTACATTTAAGGTAAGCCTTTTTACCAACAAACTAGTTTGTATGTTTTCTTTGGGTTATAAAAAACATCAAGTGAAATGGCATTACTTTTAATAGTCTCACGCAAATAGGAAAATAGCCCTCCTATTTTCTGGCTGAATACATGCTTACTGAAATAATAACTTACGAGTTAGGTAAAAGCAAGCATTGCAACATTATAGAGGCTTATTTTCTGCTCAACTTATATGTAGTTGAGATTTGCGTGACACGTCTATCAAAAGAAACATGTATTTTATAGTCAGTTTATTGTATTGCAGTGTGAGAAAGGGCATCTATCATGCTCTTCGTGCTGCTCCGAGATGAAGAAATTATGTCCTTTATGCTACACATCGATTGGTTGTTATGGCTATAACCATAGCAGAGGTCTTGAGAACATCATTGATACAGCCATCATACCATGCAAAAATGCTAAGCGCGGTTGTAAACTGAGAATGCGTTTGCGTTATCACAGTGAACATGAACACCAGTGCAATGAAGGGATAGATTCTTCAAGAGTAAACCAGTGTATGTTTTATACTAGAAGTGCAAAAATATGATATATTCATGTTTAATAGACTATTATCTAAGTTAGGTAAGAATATCTTCACACGTGCAAATTATAAGCAAATATTGAAGCGTTGATCTTACTAGCTTATTTTTTTATTAGAATTGAGATATTCATTTTAATAGACTATTATTTAAGTTTTGTAAGAATATTTTCACTCGTGCAAATTATGAGCAAATATTAAAACTTTGATCTTATTAGCGTATGTTTTATATACTAGAAGTGCAAAAATATGAGATATTCATATTTAATAGACTATTATCTATGTTTTGTAAGAATATATTCACAAGTGCAAATTATAAGCAAATATTGAAGCTTTGATATTACTAGCGTATTTTTTTATATTATAAATGAAAAAAATGAGATATTCATTTTAATATACAATTATTTAAGTTTTGTAAGAAAATATATTCACACATGCAAATTATAAGCAAATATTGAAGCTTTGGTCTTACTATCTTATTTTTTATATTAGAAGTGAAAAAAATTGAGATATTGATATTAACAGACGATTATTTAAATTTTTGTAAGAATATCTAGGATTAAAGATTTGATCTTACCAGCGTATGTTTTATACTAGAAGTGCACAAATATAATAGACTATTAAGTTTTGTAAGAATATATTCACACGTGCAAAGTATAAGCAAATATTGAAGCTTTGATCTTACTAGCGTATTTTTTTATATTAGAAGTGAAAAAAATTAAGATATTCCTTTTAATGGACAATTATTTAAGTTTTGTAAGAATATCTTCACTAGTGCAAATTATGAGCAAATATTGAAGCTTTGATCTTATTAGCGTATG
>BQNB010044890.1:0-44615 GCA_026074375.1 Tanacetum coccineum
GTGTACACGTTTAGCTAGTAGTTAGATTAATAGCTAGTTAGTTAGTAGCTCCAAGGTATAGAATTGGGGCAAGGTGGAAACGTATAAGAATAAAAACCTTGTTTGATAATAGATTGTTCTTTATATTCCACTACATATTTATATTATCTGTAAAACATATCCTAGATGAGGCTTAAATGATCTCCACACATTTGAAGTCTACATTTGTTACTAATGAGTTTTTTATGGGAAAGATTTGAGAAGTTCTGAATTATTGCAACAATGTTGGGTCTGAGCTTACTTTTGCAAAGACAAATGAGATGATTAACGAAGAAATTCCAAGATTAGTTAATCTTGCGGTTAATCAAGACAGAGAAATTGCTCTAACAAATGTACCTGGGTTAGTTTCAAAAGAATTCACCACTCATGCACATGGAATAATTGCAGAACTTTTTTAGAAACATATGCAGAACACTACTCTTAATTTATATCCAACAACAAGCTCGTCAACAGCTACTACATCAATTGCTGATATAAAACATCAATTGTATTTGACAATGAAGTCAAATCATCAATATCAAGCAGCTAATCCCAAGTTATGGGATATTTTGAAGGCTAAGTTGGAAAGCCTTTAATAATAGTTGTTTTAAATGCTTTTGCAAAAGACATCACGGTGATCATCATTATGATGCTGCTCCTCTTGAGGGGGGGGGGGGGGAATAGGGCGAAAAAACATATATTCTTCCATTTCTAAAAGAAGATTTGGAAGAAAAGTTGAAAAGATAGGTTAGAAAAGAATTTAAGACTTTTAACAAAGAATCATGGTTATCAATTTAACATTGGAAATATTCATGTCATAAGAGAAGGTACAAGCTCAACCAAAGAAAAGTCAAAGATCATTCAGAGTAATACTTCTCCCATCACAGGATTACAAAATTTGTCAGAATAACTACCGATCAATAGCACGGGCAGGATAACATGGAACAAATCTTTGTGATGAGAGAAAACGATAAACCTGATAGCTTTTTTGAGGTTGACTTCAAGTAGCTAAATAAGAATGATATTGAAGATTTATATTATCTCTGTCTGAACAAGAAATGAATTTTCGTCCGAAACAAGTTAATGAATTCTTTGATAACATTCGTCAGAAGCTGTGTTATCTGGAAGAGAGTTCATGATTTCTAGTTGAGAATAGAAAGTTACCAAATCAGGGTAAACTTAACCGCACTAATAATAATATTCGCTAGTATTGAAGCTCATGATGCTTACTCTATTGTGGATAAACCAAATACAAGTTTGATTTACCTAAACAACAAAGAAGAGAAAAGGGTTATGTATTTGGCTGAGATTGTTAAGTTCTGTGATGCAACACTAGAAAGAGTCTTGAAAGAAGTAAAGCTTAAGATCTTCAAATATGGACCTTGGAAGAAACCACCTCTTATGGGTGAATTTGACCTTGATATATTGAAAGCATACGAAAGAGAAATAACCAATCGTCTAAGGCATCGTGTGAAGATGAGAAAGTGGGAATCGTTCGTGAATGGAAGACCATTTCTAACAACAATGAGGCACCCTTAATAATCAACCCTTAGGGGGAGATTGTTAGGAATAAGAAAAGTGTTTATTATTAATAAGAATTGGTCATTGTAAAGTTTATAGTTTAGATAGTAATTATATTTTAATAAAGTCTTTCTTGGTTAAACTTAATTAATATTGACCAAGGTTTGACTAAAGTAGGAAAATAGATAGGTCTAGTCAATAAGTATAAATACCGTTAGTAGGGGTATTTATACAAGGTCTCTACATTGTAAACATATACTTCCCTCTCCTCCCTTTTATTTTCCCTTTTAAATGAAAATTTAAAAATGATGAAATATCTCTCTAGCTTATTTCCTCTAATTCTATAACTTTTGTATGATACTATAGCGTAAACATGACATATAACAGTTATTTTGACTTATCAAACTAAAACGTAAACTATTAGGTGGTGATATAAGGTTATAAAAATATATTTACATCTCTTCATTTCATTTGCATAATCCAAAGTCGACCATTATTTATTAGGTTGCTTTCAGGACTTGTTGTGACTACCACTTACTTGATTTATTCCCAAATCAATACTTTCACTTGAGGTGAGTTTATATCCACGCTTTAACTTATTTATAATTGTTTTACAAATCTCAGGGTGAGATACATTGCTTTTTTTTACATTCGGACATAAGTACACTTTTTACATGATTACAGATTAGCCTAAGTACCGATAACCCACAATGACAATGCCCACTATCATGAACCATTAATTACTTTGTCTAAGCATGAGTGTTATAAACAGATCTGTTAGGATTAACATCCTCGTCTGGGTTTGGTGATTCTTACTTGTATCGGGTAAACAAAAAGCATTACTGATCAAATGGACGTATACCATGTCGAATTCTAGGTGTCTTGGGTTGGACACCTACAACGAGCAACTTTATACATATACAATGTTATAGCTTTAGGTGTCATGAACTTAGTGCAATAGTAATTACTTTTTGTGATATTGTATGTGTTACAATTATTATACACTTTGAAATCTTATAGTCTATACAAATTGATTACTTATACTTATGAACTCACCAACTTTATGTTGACATTTTTAAGCATGTAATTCTCAGGTGCTTAGCTTGTAATGATGTTAATGAAGTGCATTGGAGTCATCATTCATCAAGACAATATTTCATGGATTCCATTCGCACTATAATTATTCTCGTTGTATTAAAATAATGTTTTTCTTTTGATGCAAACTATGGGACCACTTGTTAAAACATATTTATTTTTAATCGCATCAATGAGGATACCTTTTAAATGACTCACATAGAGGTCATTCTCTTATATCTTGTTCTTATGTTTAATGAAGTAACGCCTCCGGTTACTTTTCTGCTGCCACATATTTTAGGGGTGTTGCAGATTGGTATCAAGAGCCAAGGTTATAGAGAACTAGGTTTCTTATTAGGCCTAGACTATAAACACCACATAAACATTGCATCACATAGCATCATGAACACTTCGCATGCATAAGCACTACATGGTCCCTTTGCCTTTTACATGCATTTACATTTGCCTTGCGCATATCTTACATTTTGGTTTATATAGAGGTTAATTATATAAATACTAGGACTTTCCTAAGACATTGTGAGTGTCACAATGATCTCTAAACTATCCCTAAGTCATTGTGAGTGATACGATGGTATTTAAAAAATTTTCATGACTATATAGAATACCGCTTTAAATATTATTGAAACTCGTTACAGTCTGCCGACCCCACTAATTATCTTACTATCTGACTTTGAAGACGAGTTTGAACACCCACCCCCATACTGTTGAAACACCTACGTCATCTCTTGACCCATCATTTAGAAGCATGTCGATTAATTCATACACGAATTTTGGAACCCGACTTATTTTATTCTCTCTTTTATTTCTTTTGATTTTGAAGAAAAATGCCTACTACAAGACAGGCAATGAGTTCCAAGCCCATCAAAGAACTGATAGCCCAACGTATGCATGAGGTATTGGTAACTTATAAGGCAAATCAGAACAATGGAAATGGGAATGGACATGGAAATGGGAATGGAAGTCACTCTGATAGAGGAAGTGGCAATAGGAGGACTATGCACACTGCTCGTAGGTGCACGTACAAAGAATTCCTAAATTTCCAACCCCTTAACTTCTAGGTCACTAAGGGGGCTGTAGGATTAGCCCGATGGTTTGAAAAGATGGAATATGTATTCCATATTAGCAATTGTATGGTTTGAAAAGATGGAATATGTATTCCATATTCGCAAATGTTAGGATTAGCTACATGTACTTTGCTAGATGGTGCTCTCACATGGTAGAAGTCTTATGTTAAAACGGTTGGGATTGATGCAGCCTATGATATGTCGTGGAAAGATCCGATGAAAATGATGACTGAGGTATACTACCCAAGAAATGAAATCCAGAATTTAGAGAATGAGTTGTGGAACTTGACTATCAAATGTATAAATGTTATGGGTTATACACAACGTTTCCAAGAGTTGGCATTGTTATGCCCGAAAATGGTTCCCGATGAAGAGGAGAAGATAGAAAGGTATATCTGAGGTCTTTCGGATAGCATCCAGGGGAATGCAACTTCGGCTGGACCAACAAGACTTCAAGATGCAATCAAGTTAGCAAACAGTTTGATGGACCATAAAGTTCGTGTATTTGCTGCAAGAAAAACCAAGAATAAGAGGAGGGTAGAGAATAAACCAAGAGACAATCATGTGCAACAACCACCTTAAAAAAGACAAGATGTGGCAAGGGCCTACACTGATGGGCCTGGCAAAAGGAGAGAGTACATTAGAAACCTCCCTCTATGAAACAAGTGCGAATTTCACCATACTAGATCATGCGCTACAAAGAGCGACAATTACAAGAGGGTTGGTCATACGACTAGGGACTGTAGGAGTCCTATTGCTTCAACTAATTAGAGAACCCCGAGTGCAAATCAAAGGACCATGGCTGTTGGGAATAAAAGGATTCTTAACTGTTACTACTGCTGGTTTAAGTTACAACTGCTGGTTGGAGTTACTGCTGCTGCTCAAGATTGAAGAAAAAGTTCTAAGTCATTACTACTGCTAGTGTAATATTAGTACTACCAGTACAAAATGTTACTACTGCTAGAAGAGTTTCTGTTGTTACACTTAGTTAGTAATGTTAGTCTATTTTAGTACTGCTAATGAGATATGTATGAGATATTTTAGGAAAAGATATGTATGAGTAGAAAACGCGTTGTAAGCCCATTAGGGTTCCTTGGTGTATAAAAGAAGATCCTAGGGCATGTAGTTCACATATCTCATTTTTATATTTAGTCATATATAGCTTTAAGGTTTTGTATAACCCTAACACTATCAAGAGTGTTCGTATTAATATATTGAGGCTTAAAGTTTGGTATTATACAATCTTGTTTGTTACTGTTTTATTACTTATTCTTCTTAGTATCATAGACTAGATTCTACATAGTCTTTGATATATTTAATCAAAGTTTCTACCATAGTTGTCTTGGATTTATTCAATACAACTAAGCTTTTTACAAGCTAAGGAAGATCTATTCAAGTAGGATCAACAAGTGGTATCAGAGCTTGTTTGAGAAACTTTGAATAAGAAGAACCATTCTACGTACAAGATCTATTTGTTTCAAGAAAAGATGGAGTTAGTATCTGCACAAGTAGTTGCTGCTGCAAAACTTCCAGTGCTCAATCCAGGCGAATTTGAGCTTTGGAAGATGAGGATCGAACAATACTTCTTAATGACTGATTATGCTCTTTCAGAAGTAATGTTAAATGGTGACTCCCCCTTGCCAACAAGAACTATTGATGGTTTTGAGACATCAGTACCTCCTACTACTGCAGAACAGAAGCTAGCAAGGAAGAATGAGTTAAAGGCAAGAGGTAATCTATTGATGGCTCTCCCTAATGAACATCAACTAAAGTTTAACATCTACAAAAGTGCCAAGACTCTGATGGAAGCTATAGAGAAGAGGTTTGGAGGTAATAAGGAGTCAAAGAAAGTACAGAAGACACTTCTTAAATTGAAGTATGAGAATTTCAATAGAAAAAGCTCAAAAGGACTTGACCAGATCTATGATAGGCTGCAAAAACGTATTAGTTAACTAGAGATTCATAGAGAAACTATTTCTCAAGAAATAGAAATGAAGTTATTAAGAATCTGCCAATCTGAGTTGAAGACTCCATACCCTGGATTGGAGAGACAAACTTGATTAGAAGAATCTGACAATGGATGACTTGTACAAAAATCTGAATATTTATGAAGGTGAAATCATGGGGTCATCTAGCACAAACCAAAACACACAAAACATAGCTTTTGTGTCTTCCAATATCACTAGCAGCACCAATGAAGTAGTTAAGACTGCTCATGATGTTTCTGCTGCTAACTCCAAGAATAATGCTTCTATGCTTCTACTTTACCAAATGTTGACAGTCTAAGTGATGCTTAAATATCTACTCCATCTTTGCTAGTCCAGTCCTAACAGTTATAATTTGTATAATGAAGACCTAAAGCAAATTGACCTGATATTTAGAGGAGAAGGGACGTCAGATGGCACATGCTGACAATGAATATCAAGGAGATTTCTCAAGAAGAACAAGAAGAGGGAAATCTAGGTGTTAATGGGACTGATACCATTGGCTTTGACAAGACCAAGGTGGAATGCTATAATTTCCACAGAAGAGGTCATTTTGCTAGGGAATGCAGGGCACCTAAGAATCAAGACAATAGAAACAAGGAGATAACAAGAAGGACTATGCCAGTTGAGGAAACTACTTCAACTTGTTTTAAAGCATGTTTAAAATCTTATGAAACTCTCAAAGAACATTATGATAATCCGACAAAAGATTTTAATAAGTCTCAATTAAATGTAAGAGCTTATAAAGCAGGTCTAGAATCTATAGAGGCTAGACTAGATGTATATAAAAAGAATGAGGCTGTTTTTGAAGAGGACATAAAGATTTTAAAACTTGATATTATGTTAAGAGATAATGCACTAACAGAGCTTAGAAAGAAATTTGAAAAAGCTAAAAAAGAAAGAGATGATTGAAAACTTACCTTAGAAAAGTTTGAAAATATATCTAAGAATCTAAGCAAACTGTTAGATAGTCAAATATATGATAAGTTCAAGTTTGGTGTGGGGTATGATAGTCAAGTGTTTGACAGTCAAGTATTTGATTGTCAGATGAATGATAGGTACAAAATAGGTGAAGGGTATCATGCTGTTCCCCCTCCCTATACTGGGAACTTCATGCCTCCTAAACCTGATCTGGTACTTGCTGATAAGGATGAATATGTTTTTAGTGAGTCTGTAACTAGTGTACCTGCTATTGCAACAAGTGAAGTTAAGATTAGTGAGTCAAAACCTAAGTCTGTTAGTGAACCACTTATTGAAGACTGGATATCTGATAGTGAGAATGAGAATGAGAATGAGATTGAGTTTAAGTCTAGACAGAGAAAACATAGTAATGCCAAAGTAAAATTTGTTAAATCTAATGAGCATGTGAAATCACCTAGGAAGTCTATTAAGAAGGTAGAGAACTATAAGCAAGCTGAATACCCTAGGAAAAACTGTCAAAGTCCTAAAGGTAATAAGATAAACTGGAATAATTTGATGACTCAGAAATTAGGGAGTAATTTTGAGTTTCAAAATAAAGATTGCTATGTATGTGGCAATATAAAAAAACCAGTTGATCAAAGAAATGAGATTACTAAGAAAAGAAAAATGGTGAAAAACCTGTGTTGGAACAATGACCAAGAAGGTAAATCCTCAAATTCTCGAAAGGATAACTCACCCTCATCCAAAAAGAAATTTTGTCCCAAGTGCAGTCTTAATGAAATCTGGCCTTAAAACACTTAATACTGCTAGGCAAAACTCTTTAAGAGCAGCAGTATCTGTTTCTAATAGACCAACAGTGAATAGTGCAAGACCAGTGTCAAATGTTTTTAATAGACCACATTCACATGATAGAAGGCCCTTTAAAAAACAAGATTACAAACAAATAAGAACATTATTTCAAGAAAAAGGTTTAATACTGTAGGGGGAATGTTACTAAGATTGGGCCAAAACATAGGAAGATAATCACTAAGGAAAAAAGGCAAATGGCTGTTTAGAGGCCTAAGCCAGAGTTGGTTTAGCGAGACTAAATGCAAAAAAGTTTTAGAACCATTCTTCCAGATCAATGGGTGCATTAATGAACTTTAAAAGATTTGACTATATTAATGCACAAGGCAGATCCAAGTCAGTGATGGCTTAGGTCCCCAAAAGAAACTATTTTTCTTACCATTTTGTGCAGGGTAATCCACAACAAGATTTGAAGGATAAAGGGGTGATTGATAGTGGATGCTCTAGGCACATGATAGGAAACAAATCATATCTTATAGATTATGAAGAAATTGATAGAGGATTTGTTGCCTTTAGAGGTAATTCTAAAAGAGGGAAAATTACTGGGAAAGGTAAAATAAGAACTGGTAAATTGGATTTTGAAGATATGTATTTTGTAAAGGAACTAAATTTTAACCATTTTAGTGTCTCACAAATGTGTGACAAGAAGATTAGTATTCTTTGTACTGATACTGAATGTGCTGTTCTGTCTCCAGACTTTAAGCTAACTGATAAAAGTTATGTTTTACTCAAAGTTTCTAGAAAGGATAACATGTACAGTGTTGATTTAAAGAACGTTGTTCCTTAAGGAGGTCTCACTTGTCTCTTTGCAAAAGCCACATCAGATGAATCTAATCTTTGGCATAGGAGGCTTGGACATGTAAATTTCAAAACAATGAATAAACTAGTAAGGGGAAACCTTGTAAGGGGTTTACCTTCAAATTTTTTTGAAATTAATCAAACCTGTGTTGTTTGTCAGAAGGGAAAACAACACAGAGCTTATTGTTTCAATTAGCCAACCATTACAAATATTGCACATGGATTTGTTTGGCCTAACATTTGTAAAGAGTTTAATGAAAAAGATGTACTGCCTAGTTGTTACAGATGACTTTAGTAGGTTTATTTGGGTTTTCTTTTTAGCCACTAAGGATGAAACTAGTAAAATCCTTAAAACATTCATAACATGCATAGAAAATCTAATAGACCTAAGGGTGAAAGTGATTAGATGTGACAATAGGACTGAATTCAAGAACATGGTCATGAATCAGTTCTGTGAAATGAAGGGTATTAAGAGAGAATTTAGTGTTGCTAGGTCTCCACAACAAAATGGAGTAGCAGAAAGGAAAAATAGGACACTAATAGAGGCTGCTAGGACTATGCTAGCTAATTCAAAATTGCCAACAACTTTTTGGGCGTTATGTCCAAAATATGGTGTTAGTTATCAAGCCTCACAACAAGACCCCTTATGAACTTTTTCTAGGTAAAAAACCTGCCTTAAGCTTTATGAGACCATTTGGATGTCCCGTTACAATCCTTAATACCATAGATCACCTAGGTAAATTTGATAGAAAGGCTGAATAAAGGATCTTTGTAAGGATTAACTCTACTCAATAGCAAAGCATTCCAGAGTATTCAAATATTAAGAACCATGAATAGAAAAATAAAATAGCATATCAATTTTGTGAGACAACCGAAAATAATGCATGAAAGTAGACCTAATTGGCTTTTTGATATAGATGCACTAACAAAATCTATAAACTATAAGCCAGTTGTTGTAGGAAATCAATCTAATGGTAATGCATGTACAAAAGCATGTGATGATGCAGGTAAAGCTAGAGTGGAGACAATACTTGGCAAAGATTACATTCTACTACCATTATGGCCTCAAGATCCACAATTCTTTTCTAGTTCAAAGGATTCCCTTGATGCTGGATTCAAACCATTAGGGGAGGAGAAAAGAAGGATGCTGAAGATTTAGAGAATAAAGATAGTGAGGTTCCAAGTACAGAGGAGCCAAGAGTTAATCAAGAGAAGGATGCAAATATCAACAACACTAACAATATTGATACTGTACGTCAACTTTTAATGACTTCTGTTGAGCATAAAGATAATGTTTTGTTGATGAAAAATAAAGACCTATGAATGTGCTGATGATCCAAATATGCCTAATTTGGAAGAAATTGTCTATTCAAATGATGATGAAGATAATGATGCAGAGGCTGACATGAACAATTTAAATACATTTATGCCTGTCAGTCCTATTCCAACTACCAGACTTCACAAGGATCATCCACTTGAACAAATCATTAGAGATATACATTCAGCACCTCAAACCAGAAGAATGACAAAGAGTGTGACTGAACATGGTATGTTTAGTTCAGTGCAACAGAGAATCAACCATAAAGACTTTCAGAATTGTCTGTTTGCATGTTTTTTATCACAAGCAGAGCCCAAGAAGGTAATCCAAGCATTAAAAGATCCAAGCTGGATAGAAGCTATGCAAGAAGAGCTTCTGCAGTTCAAGTTACAACAGGTTTGGACCTTGGTGGATTTACCATATGGCAAAAGAGCCATTGGTACTAAATGGGTGTACAGGAACAAGAAAGATGAAAGAGGTATTGTGATCAGGAACAAGGCTAGATTGGTTGCTCAAGGGTACACACAAGAAGAAGGAATTAATTATGGCAAAACTCTTCAAGAGCAGCAGTATCAGTTAATACTGCTAGATCAATTAATACTGCTTACCCAAGACCAACAGTGAATAGTGCAAGACTAGTGTCAAATGTTTTTAATAGAGCACATTCACATGATAGAAGGCCCTTTAACAAGTTTACAACAAATAAGAACAGTCATTTCAATGAAAAAGTTAATACTATTAGGGGAAATGTTACTACTGTTAGGCCAAAAGCATTAGTAAGTAATAATAAGGGAAATGAGGCTAATGCTGTTAAGGCCTCATCATGTTGGGTTTGGAGACCAAAGCAAAAAGTTTTAGACCATGTCTCCAGACACAATGGTGCATCAATGAACTTTAAAAGATTTAACTATATTGATGCACAAGGCAGATCCAAGTCAGTGATGGCTTGGGTCCCCAAAATAAACTAATTTTCTTACCATTTTATGCAGGGCAATCCACAACAAGATTTGAAGGATAAAGGGGTAATTGATAGTGGATGCTCTAGGCACATGACAGGAAACAAATCATATCTTACAGATTATGAAGAAATTGATGGAGGATTTGTTTCCTTTAGAGGTAATTCCAAAGGAGGGAAAATTATTGGGAAAGACTTTAAGCTAACTGATGAAAGTCATGTAAGTGCAGTTCGTGTGTTCCAAGTACACAAGAAATGATGTAGACGTCTAGAGTGGTTTAGCCTCAAGATCAAAGTGTCTTTGATCCTGTTACAGTTAGATTTCAAGTCACACCTAAAGTTTCACATCTTCATGCTGTGAAAAAAATCTTTAGATACTTGAAAGGTCAACCTAAATTAGGCCTTTAGCATCCTAAGGACTCACCATTTGACTTGGAAGCTTATACTGATAGTGACTATGCTGGTATAAGTTTAGTCAAGAAATCTACAACAGGAGGTTGTCAATTTCTTAGGAGTAGATTGATTTCATGGCAATGCAAGAAGCAAACTGTGGTGGCAAATTCTACAACTAAAGAAGAATATGTAGCTGCATCAAATTGCTATGGACAGGTGTTATGGATCCAAAATCAATTGCTTGATTATGGATACAACTTTATGAACACCAAGATTTTCATTGACAATGAGAGTACTATCTGCATTGTGAAGAATCTAGTTTTTCACTCAAAGAAAAAGCATATTGAGATTAGGGATCACTTTATCAGAGATTCCAATGAGAAGAAGCTTATTTAAATGATCAAGATTCACACAGATCAGAATGTTGCAGATTTACTCACAAAAGCATTTGATGTTGGCAGATTTCAATATTTGATTGCAAGTATTGGAATGCTTAACCTCTGAAGTATTGGTTAAGGGGAGGTTAATTATGTCAATTTACAGCAGATTATTCACAAAGGATGGTTGAAATGGAATGCAACAAGTGCTGAGGATGGAATTAAGGTTAAAATTGGTAACTCAAAAGTTAATGTTGCTGGGCATTACTTAGTACTGTTGGGCATTACTTAATACTGCTGGGCAAAAGTTAGTACTGCTAGGCAAAAGTTAGTGCTGCCAGGCGACTTACTACTGCTAGGTTACCGTTGGTGTTACAACTACTGAGGGTATTATAGGTCTATAAAACGGAAAATTCGCATATAGGTTTCCTTTATTACTATTTAAGCGCATACAATCACACCATATTCGTTATTAATCTTTCTTATACTCTCTCAACTACAAACTCAAACTCAATTTCATCACCGAATTCAACAATTATCATCAATAAAGGCTTTAAAATTTGCTGATTCATATAACATGGTTGCTTACTTGGACAAATCCATGAAGAATGCTGATTTTTATGAGATAGTTGACTTTTTGAATGCTAACCCAATACGATATGCCTTAACTATAAGTCCAACTATCTATGTGCCCTATATTGAGTAGTTTTGGTCAATAATGAAACATAAATACGTGCCAAAGTTGATGTCAAGACTATAGTAATAACAGAATCATCTGTGAGGAGAGATCTTCACTTCAATGATGAGGATGGTATTGCTTGTCTAACAAATACTAAAATTTTTGAAAACCTTCAATTGATGGGATATGAGAATCTTTCTGATAAACTTACTTTTTATAAATCTTATTTTTCCCCTCAATGGAAGTATCTTATACATACCATCTTATAATGTTTAAGTTCTAAATCAACTGCTTGGAATGAATTTGGTACCAATATTGCATCTGCAGTTATATGTTTGGCTAAGAAACAAAAGTTTAATTTTTCTAAATTGATTTTTGATGGTATGTTGAGAAACTTGGATCCTAATTCTAAAAAGTTTTTAATGTATCCAAGGTTTTTACAACTGTTTTTGAACAATCAAATTGAAAATCTTACAGCAGTTTTTAATGATGAATATGATACACCTTCTCATACTAAAAAGGTTTTTGCAAACATGAGAAGGCAAGGAAAAGATTTTTCAAGGACTGTGACACCATTGTTTGCTACTATGTTGATACAATCACAAGCAGTAGAGGGTAAAGGTTCAAGACAACCCATTGAACCCCAACACATACCTACTACTACTTCACCATCTCATGTTGAATCAATCCCTACTATTGCATCATCATCACACCCTAAAAAGACCCACAAACATAGGAAAACTAAAAGAAAGGCTACTGAGATATCTCAATCTAGTAGACCTACTACCCTTGTAGCAGATGAGACTGTCCATGAGGAGAGGGTAGACAGTATAGAAAGGGCTGTCACTACTGCTATTAGCTTAGATGCAGAGCAGGGCAGTGGTAACATTATTAGTACCCAATCCATGGTAACAGTTATTGCCTTGGAGAATATAAAGACTGCTCAGGATTTAGAAATTAATAATCTAAAGAAGAGAGTCAAGAAGTTGGAAAAGAAGAAAAAGTCAAGAACTCCACAACTCAAGAGGAGGTTATTCAAAGTCAGGATAGAGTCTTCTGCTGAAAAGAGTTTGGGTGATCAAGAGGATGCATCTAAATAGGGGAGGAATGAAATTAACCAAGATGAAGGGATTTCATAGTTTTAAGAGGATGCAGAGACTCAGGGGAGGTATGGTCATGATACTAAAATTAATACTGCTAGTACATCAATTACTACTGCCAGTATTAATATTACTACTATTGAACCTATTATTACTGTCAGTGCACCAATTGCTACTGCTGGTGTACCTATTAGTACTGTTGAACCAAGTACTCCTCCAACAACAACAACAACTTTTATTGAAGATGAAGATCTCACAATTGCTCAGACCGTTATGAAAATGAGAAGTTTGAAATCAAAAGAAAAATCAAAGAAAAAGGAGTATCTAGTGAGACTGCTACAAGACTAACAAGAGGAGTGATTATGAAAAAAGCTAGTGAGACTGCTACAAGACCAATAGTACCACCTCAACAACAACTTTATCCAAAAGATAAAGGAAAAGGGATCATGCAAGAGCCTGAGAAACCAGTGAAAGCGAAAGGTAAAGATCAAATAGAATATGATGCTAATATGGCTAAAAGACTTCAAGCAGAGTTAGATGAAGAAGTTAGGCTTGAAAGAGAAAAAGAAGCTAGTAATGCTGCATTGATTGAAGAATTAGATACCATTAAAGCAAGAATATATGCAGATGCTCAATTAGCTAAAAGGCTTCAAGCAGAAGAGAGAGAATAGATATCTGTTGAAGAGAGAGCTAGACTAGTAATGGAATTTGTTGCAGCTAGAAAGAAATTCTTTACTGCGAAAAGAGCTGCTTAAAGAGAAAGAAAAAGAAGCTAGTAAAGCAGCAAACCTTGTCTGAATGGGAATGAAGTTCAAGTTATTAAGGATGGCAGACTATGAGTTAGCTGCAAAATTATAGGCAAAAGAGCAAGGAGAGATATCCTTAAAGAAAGTCAAAGTTATTTGTGGAGCTCATGAATGAAAGAAAGAAACATTTTTGCAAACTTAGATCAGAAAAGCAGAAAGAAAAACCACCAACTTAAACTCAAAGAGACAACATAATGTCTACTTATAAAAAGAACACATGGATTGGATACAACACACTCAATTGAAGAACAAAAGTTTATTGAAGAGATCTAGATGTTGTTTGAGAAAGAAATGAAAAGAGTAAACATATTTGTAAA
This sequence comes from Tanacetum coccineum, assembly GCA_026074375.1. NCBI lineage: Eukaryota > Viridiplantae > Streptophyta > Magnoliopsida > Asterales > Asteraceae > Tanacetum > Tanacetum coccineum. Next base: position 14,194 of record BQNB010044890.1, read on the forward strand.
CATGGATGCAGAGTTGGTGAAAGGCAGTGAAACAATAGAGAGTAGAGTTGACAGAGCAGTTCCTGAGTTAGCAGCTAGAAGTTTAAAGAAAAGGGGGGATTGATAGGAGAAGAACTTGATCAAGAAAGTTCTAAGAGGCAAAAGACTGGTGAAAGCTTAGAACTAGCTGAAGAACCAAGAGTTAAAGAAGCTAATGAACTGTCACAAGAAGAGCTACAACAAATGATGATAATAGTTCTAGAGCAAGGGATGAATGTTGAAGCCTTACAAACTAAGTATCCAATAATTGACTGGGAGATTTACACTGAAGGCACAAGGAAGTACTAAAAGATCATCAGACTTGAAAATCAAAATGAGGAACATCAAAACAATTTGATGATATGCAGAATAGCATTGACCCAGAGACTGACTTAGTTATGCTGTGGAGTCTGGTTAAAGAGAAGTTCAACTTCCCACAGAACCAATAATACAAAGAAAGAGAGATATGTTTGAGTTAAAGAGATTAATTGAAACAGTATATAGATGATGAGTTTATGGAAAGCTCAAAGCCATATTCATGATGTAACAGTGGAGGTTAGATGATTCATGTTAGTGCATTATGGTATCTATCAACAAAAAAGAATAGACATCTACATCTGGTAGAAGAAGGAGTATCCATTGTCAAAAGGATAACTCTACATTGATGTTGGTCAGCAAAGCTCTTGGTGAATCAAGATAAAGTATATATATACATATATATTGACATATTTTGCCAAGATATTAAGTGTCATTCGTCTACTTTTAAAAGGTCATTCTCATAGTATTTTTGTGTCAATCAATAAACGAATCCCATTCTCATTTATTAAAAGTCGGTCTAATCTTTCTCCATAAACATACGTCTTGATTCTTTTTATTTCCTCATTTAGGTTATTTTTAAAATGATGATTAGTGTCTAGTTTCTACTTCTCTTTCAAATTGTCATACTTTAGATTAATAAAACCTAGAAGTGCATGCCTAGTTCTCCGCTAATATTTTGCTATATGTATATGTGCACTTGTCTACTAACTTTGTTTTGTAGCAGAACAATATCTTGATTCCTTGGTTCCCCAAACAAGGGGGAGCATACACCGAGAGGGAGCACTTGCAAGCGCTCTACTCATTTAAATTGCATCAAACTTCTTGAGCATCGATGGTAATTTATTTGATCCATGGATCCGTTATAGTCAATATACAAGGAATGATATTATCATAGGGACGCAATAAGCAAGGGGGAGCTAGGAGATATGTGGGTAAATAGCATGGAGTTTGTTAAACCGTGATGATAGAAGACTTCACTGGGATGATGCAAGCTCACCTTTATGGGAAGATAGGATTGGGGATTGTCACATATGATAAAGGGTTTATTCATACTCCAAATACTTCACCTCATCCACTTCAAAACTAACTCAACCTTATTTCTTATGTTGTCTTCTCATTCCTCCAACCAATATACTTGGGTCACCTATCTTTTCCTTATTTCTTCAACCTATACACTCGTAGTACCTACCCTCTTATCTTGCATACTTCTCACATCGCATGACCTTTTCTAAACTATCCATGAAACACACAATCACCTTTTCCTTTATTTTTCATATCTTCTCCTCAAACCTATATACTCGGAGCGCCTATCTTCTTCTCATTCCTCCAACGTATATACCCAGAGCACATACCATGTTCTCCTAACTTCTTCTCATATCCACATAATACCTTTTTCCTTTGACAAAAGGGGGAGAAGGAAGTATAAACGAGTAACTTTTAAACTTTACTATGTGTTATAGTTTACATAGTTTGTCATCATCAAAAAGGGGGAGATTGTTAGTGCAAATATTACTATCTTAATCTATAACATCTCTTTTATGGTTTTGGTGATACAAACAAGGTGACATGTAATTACGAACTAAAGTGCGCAAGTTACTCGTAATCACAAATCATCAATGCATACATGCATCAACATCTGTACATCTCAAGTATGCATCAAGACGGACAGTGGTTTAGACACGACGTAAATCACATAAGATATGTACAAATAAGCATTAAACTTGTAGGATAATCAAAGAAATAAGTTTTTGTCTTAAACTTTACATTTTTATTAATGTAACAAAATAATTTTTAAAAACTTAATTAGACAAATTAATTATTGATTATAGAAGAAATATTTTTTGTGGTAATATTCAAAAATTCAAAATCTGGTTCTTTCCCCCCAAAACATGTTAAACTTTTACCAGACAAGTTTGTCGCCATAAAAAGACAAAAACAGGAGCGTCTGTCGGGGCGATCCCTTAAATAGGCCGGCGGCCCCCTTAAATACCGGCGACCCCTAATGTATCTGGGACCGCCGTTTCCTGATAGGCTGTTTTTAGCTCCTATAAATAGTGGTTCACCTCCAACTATTTTTATAACCCTTTTGCACGAATTTCTTTCAGTTCTTTCTCTCTCTAGATCTCACTAAATATCTTTAAACCTTTGATCACTTAACTTGTTTAATCTTGTTTAAATGTGATCCAATCTTCTATCCTTTCCTTCTTCCCTCAAGTGCAAGGGAAGAACTTTCGTTATCGTCAAGATACGAAGTTATGTAGTCTAGTTAGTTCATTTGTAACATTTGTTACATATAGATCGAGTCCATGTCTTCCAATCTTTAGTATGTGGTAATCCGAAAGGGGTGTTATTCAGAAGGGTTGATTGTGTGTTGGTTAGTATTTTGGGCCTTAAAATACATTAGTGTAGTGGTAGATTGGTTCTAGCTTAGTGTCAGAAAATAATGTAAGTGACGCGGTTTATGTGTTTAGTCCATAAAATACAAGGTTTGTTATGTTGGGCCATAAAACATAACGGGTTTGGTTGTGCCCGAAGAAGAACTCGACATCTAGCTTAGTGTCAGAAAATAATGTAACCAACTTGTATGGTTTTCTCCGCCGAGAAGGGAGCTTGTTGATTAGTGAAGTAACTCTCGAGTTGGATACTCGGGGAGTGGAATAGGGCGAAGAGGAGCTTCGTGACCGAACCACTATAAATCATCATGTTCGGTTTGCATTTCCTTTTACCTTTCTCTTTACTTATGTCTTTATATTTATCGCTTTACTTTTACACTTGCATTGTATGAATCGTTGTGTAAGTTGTGTTAGACATTATTGTGTAGCTCTCTGTATTAAACATTATGAGTATGGATATATTGGTGAAATATGTGCTAGTTATTGTAAATCCATTATCGACACTTCTCATATTATGTCAAACTTGAGTGGTGATTTGATACAAAAGATCTAGTCCGAAAACCTCTTCTGAAGGCGGTCCCATAAAGCAGGCGGCCCCTGATATACTTGGCGGCCCCCATATATATATAGGACCGCCGGTAGAAGAGTGATGTAATCTTTGATCTTAAAGTTTTTAAATGGAAATGTATTCACCCCCCCCCCCCTCTACGGTTTCTACAGATGTCACACGCTGCCAAGGTAGAAACACGATGTATAACATCATGGATATCATCACAACACAATGGTGTCATCAATAGAGAATCACTACATGCATAACTAAATATAAAAGACACGATGTGTCATGACAATACTGAAAACAAAGGAATCTTGCATTAATGAAAAAGGGTCTCATTAATACAAAGACTTAACATGACTCACAAACCTAAGAAATCAAACATCATTCAAGAATAATCCAATGAACAAGTACAAAACAAAAATTAAATAATAAAATCCATATGCAATCCTAAGGTCTTTCTAGCCACTTTTAGCTTCAAAACCCTCAACATGCTCACTTGAAAATGATGCTTAAAAACGTCAACACAACGGTTGGTGAGAGTCATAGGTTTACGACACACAATAAGCTTTAAATAAATTAGTGGGATTATAAAAACAAAACATGACAGGACAGTTAAGCTAACTATTATACAGGCTAACATGTATTCATCCAAAACAACCAAATCTAGGACGGAACGTGTCCCACGATCCAAATCGCAAAGCTATGGGTAGAATCATCACCCGAAGCCAAAGTCCATAACATTGGGTAGGAACGTTTCCCATGATCCAAACCATAACATTGGGTAGGAACGTTACCCCCGATCCAAACCATAACATTGCGTAGGAACGTTACCCACGATCCAAACCATAACATTGGGTAGGAACGTTACCCATGATCCAAAGCCATAACACTTAGCACATAACATATAATAGCTTCATAAAAGTCCATGCTTCATTTAAACCACATAATCACAACAATTAAAACATTTCAAAACATACTTTACATTATTTCCATCCCAAGAAAATATAGTAAAATGGGACTATGAAACTCACCTGATGCTCAACTACTTGACAAAATCTTGCACATAATCTAAACACAACAAAACACAAGTTACACTCGGTTAGGCTAATGCCCAAGCCAATGTAACAATCATATGATCGACTTATAAACCTTACTCTAAGTTTATGATCCTTTATATACTTCTCCCAAAATCATTTTCATACTCTATATGACTTTAACCATTAACTTCCAACTTTCCAGTTTTCAGCAGAAATTTGTAGTCACTTTATGACCACAAATAAAATACTAAACACCTAATTGATGGTTCTCCTTACATCCTATAGCTCCCTAATGAGTTTTGAGCTACTGTAATTTTTTAGAAAAAATAATACTAAGTGGAACTATTTTATAAAAATTCATCATTACAAAGTACTCAAGATTCGATCGAAGAACGCAAAAGAGGATCAACACCCACAAAGTTTGACGACCTTAAAAAAACTTAAAAAATGTTTTATCCTAGCCCTTCTAACAGAGTTAATAGACACCTAAAATATGACCCGTGATTTTTGGATAACCCCAATTTGAAATTTAAGTAGGGGTTTTACTCCCCGAAATCAGACCCAAATCTGATCTGAATGTACTGTTATGACAACTTTTCTTGTGAAAATTATTTGACTAACTTCCTGACCTCAAAACCTTTCGGGGCCAGACTTTTTGGAAACTAGACTCTCTGAACTTATTAATAGACATAAGATTCATAAAGAAAAACGTTACCATCCTTGAGATATCCATCGAACAACATGAACTAAAATTCTGTTCAAAGCTAATTCCTATTTAAACGCGATCCGGCCCTAACCCATTACATTAATATGATCCTCATTAAACGCTAAACACTTCTAATTAAGTTTATCATTATTAGTTTACGAGAATTTTAGAGAACCTTCAATTATCCAGTTATTTTTTGTACGTTGAATTAAAAAGAAAATTAAAATAAAATTAAAACAATTAGAGTTTATGAACATACCTAAAACCTTCGATTAGTTAACACGAACCACCACTTGGATCTTGAATAAAAAAAACTTTTTTTTCTTTTCTTTGATGTTCGACCGGCCAAGAAAACAAGGAGAGGGGAAAAAGGATTTTGGTTTATATAAGAAAACCCTACAATTTTAATCCTTATCAAAAACAAATTTGTATTTTACTCAACTTTTTTTTCCTTTTCCACCGATCGGTCAAACACCCCTTTTATTTTATTTTATTATTTATTTTATTATTATTTACACAAAAACCCTTAATTTTTGATATTTTATAAAAACCTTTATTTATTTTAGAAAACCATTTAAACTAAAACTAAATTAAATAACTATAAATTAAATTCATTTCTAAACATATATTTTATTTTCTAACTTATTACTACTAAAATCCATCTAACTAAATTTACTAATCTCACGAATTCCTATTATTTAAATACGTAAATACATAATACGTACACATAAATACATACACACATAAAATTATACCATCATTTTCATTGTCACCAAAATGTGAACAAAATGAAAAATGCCCATAACAACATAACTCAGATCACAATGAGGACAGCACGCCCTTGATGTAGCCACACTCACATAAGAATCACATAACCACATAAATCGATATAGCAACATATGAATGCTCAATCAAATACTAACGGTTGACTAACCTGCTCAAGGCATAGTTGTCACAGTATCCCCTCCTTAGGGAAATCTCGTCTTGAGATTTAACTACTAGATCCACCAGCATTAGCAACAAACAATTGGGGATACCTAACTTTCATATGGTCCTCGCGCTCCCATGTAAAGTCAGGACCATGCTTTGAATTCCGACACACTTTAACAATCAAAATCTTACTACGTTTTAAAGTCTTAACCTCACGGTCCATAATCTCTACGGGTTCCTTGACAAAATGAAGAGTTGTCAATCTTGATCTTGTCCAATGGCACATGCAGATGATCATCCGCTAAACACTTTTTCAAATTTGACACATGGAATGTGTCGTGCACCTCATTTAATTCCTTAGGCAATCTTAACATATAAGCTACAGGGTTAATCCTTTCAAGGATTTTAAATGGTCCTACATACCTCGGTGCCAACTTACCTTTCTTTCCAAACTGCATCACGCCTTTCCAAGGCGACACTTTCAGTAACACTTTATCTCCAACCTCAAACTCTAGGGGCTTGCGTCTATTGTCAGCATAGCTCTTTTGACGATCTCTTACCACCTTGAGTTTCTTCTTGATCAAAACTACCTCATCGGTCGTCTCTTGTACCAACTCAAGCCCAATCAAACCACTTTCCCCAATCTCAGCCCATAGAATGGGCGACCTATATTTTCTTTCGTACAATGCTTCAAACGGAGCACACCGAATGCTCGAATGATAACTATTATTGTAAGAAAATTCTACTAACGGTAGGTGAACATCCCAATTGCCACCAAAATCTATCACACACGCCCTTAACATATCTTCCAAAGTCTGAGTCGTACGCTCACTTTGTCCATCCATTTGAGGATGATAAGCTGTAATCATATCCAATCGCGTCCCTAAAGCCTTTTGCAATGTTTTCCAGAATCGCGAGGTAAAACGTCTATCTCGATCCGAAATGTCGAGCGACATCTCATCGATGTATAACCCTTGCAGGCCTCAGTACATACTCCTCTTAGAATATCCTAGAAAAAGTGTTGATCCCAATGAACAGATCTTAAACTCCTTAACTTGATGTAAGGTTTAGTATCCTTGGATAAATCCAAAGGAAATAAGACTGAAACTTTAAGTGTATGATATAAACTATGCGGAATCTAGTTTATACCACTAAGAAGAACAATGAAACAGTAAAACAATCAAAGACAAACAATTTATCAAACTTTCAGCCTCAATATATTAAATACGAATGCTCAAAAGTATTAGGGTTACAAAAACCTTGAAGCTATGACAATGACTCATTTTGGTACATAGAATTCTATACCCTAAGACCACCTTTTATACACCAAGGAGTCCTACAAGGCTTACAATACTTTTCTAAGTTATCATAAACTTTTAAACAAATAACTTATACATATATTTTACAAAAGTAACTCAATACTTATCTTCATAAGTATTCTTGTTCTCCAATCATTTCTCTTGTCTTTATCCATTTGACAATATATTCCTCCCAGCAGTAGTAATCACTTAGCAGTTGTAACTGAGCACAAGCAGCATTAACTACTTAGAAATTTATTCTAGCAGTACTAACATATACTAGCAGTACTAACTTTTGTACTAGTAGTAGTAACTACTTAGTATATTTTCAGTCTTCATCTCTGAGCAGTCTTAACTTCTACTAGCAGCAGTAACTTTATACTAACAGTACTAATTATACTAACAGTAGTAACTAGCAGTAGTAACTTTTATACTACTAGTACTAACTACTTAGCATAATTTTCATTAGTATTACAAGCAACACTAAGTTATGCTTGGCAGAAATAATATATACCTGAGCAGTAGTAACTCTAAGAATCATTTTGAAGTCTTTTAAACACAACAATCCTCCCCTAAACTTGATGTTCATCTTCTGAATCTTCAAGTTTCTTCATCACTATCAGGAGGATGCATTCAAACACTTCATTGACCATTTTCCTGCTTTGTCATGAGCTTGAGTAGTTGATAGCACATCTCATTCCAATGACCAGCTTGAAGTTTCTTGTTGAGCATATTTGTGATTGTAATTGGTGTGAGGGGATATCTCTTCTCAACTAAACTAACATAAAGACATGTAGATTTCTAAATCTTACAAAGTGCACTCTACAGTTATCAAACAACTTCTAAACAACCACGTTGTACCCTTGTAGATTTCTCCATACATCACACTTAATGTCAGGTTCAAACATAACTTTCAAATCTCCCCATAACACTCTTTCATAGTCACCTCTAACCTTGTATTCTCATGTTTAGCTTTAACCAACTTCCAGAGGGTCTCCAAGTCTTTTCTATCAATACCCTAAAGCATCTTTATTATTGATGAATACCTTTTTGAGCTTCCATCAGCCCTTATCAATTTAAAGTATCCCATCCTTCCATCTTTATCAATCTTGTAGTCAACAATCACTGGAGGCTTAGTAGCTAGAGGTATAGCATCAATTGCTACCTCATCATCTTTAACTATCTCAAATGCCTTTTCATCTCTGCCTCCTCTTGATCATCATCACCCTTTTGCTTCTTAGTCTTTTCCTGTTCTAATTCACCACCTGCTCTTTTAGAACTACCTTCTGCTTTTGTCTTACAAAAATGTCATTTTATCAAAGTTATAACTATAGGGGTCTATTATGTCACTTTCCAAAGTACAAGGTTTACTTTGCAAATCTTTTAAACTAGAAGGACCAAACTTGTAAAAGTGCAAACTCCAAGGGTATATTTTGCCATTTTTCATTCTTAAGGGTCTAAAATGTAACATTTTGGAAAAATATAAAAAGTATTCAAAACCTTACAAAACACAACTTTAATTAACGCTTGACTTGCTTAACATTTTCAGTTATTGAGCAGAACACTTAAAACCAATTATATCGTATCACAATACTAAGGAGCTTCATATTAAGGGGTTTCATCTTGGTATTACGTTTTGACTGAGTTGTTGGGTTTATGATTTAAAGTGCCCTAGCTCCTTAAACGTTTACTGAATGACCTCTGAATTATGATGGCCCGAACGGTGATACAATAATTCCAAACTCTCCCATCAAACTCATAACAATATTAAACTCTTAGAATCAAAGTTCTAGAGTACAATCTTCCTAAGACTCGACATATTATCCTAGGTTACATGACAAAGCTGCTTCCTTTCAAGTTGATATACTTTTTGCCCAAGTAGATAATGTCGTACTACCATACAGACGCCTTTCCTTTGATATACTTTTGCCATTAATCAGATTTTCCTGTTAAGGTGAGTTTATAGCCTCGCTTTTCAATCTCTTTAATGTTTTCATAAACCCGTAAGGGGGATACATGCTTGTTACAAACTCTTTTACATACTCGTTTATCTTATAACAATGTGATTACTTTGCAAAGACTTAATGAATTCATAAGCCCGCATTTCAATCTTTTGAATACCTTATAAACATGTGATACCTGATATAAACCATGAATGCAAGTGTTTTTTAAATGTATGCTATCCAGATATGTATGCTATCCGGATATATTATTGCCTAAGTAGCTTCTAGTGCTATTATTTCCATATCATGAACCGTTAATTACTTACATTGCGAGTGAACGCGAATATTGTGAATAGATCTATTGGGGGTGACAGCTCCCATTTGTATACCCATGCTTGGGGTAGCCTAACGCACTATATTTGTCCAAATAGGTAACCTTAGCAAGTTACCTTTTCCACGGGGACATCTGTCCCTAACCAATATCACTACGGTGATCTTCCCTGTTAACGTATTGGTGTCATGAGCTTAGGTACAATCATAATGTTACCATTTTTCTATGATAATTGTATTCGTTACAATTATTACTAATAACGAGTGTATAACAACGTAGCCCAATCACTATTAAACTTGCATTCAACCATATAATATTCAATTGTTTTCCATGATAATACTGTTCTCCATAATAATACTGATCTCCATGATAATTATCCCTGCAATGCCAATATTTCCATTATGATAACTTGTTTTCAACTATTACATTTCAAACCTATGAATTTCACTCAACCTTTGTGTTGACCCTTTTTATGCATGTGTATATCAGGTAAATGAGCAACTTATGGCATGGACTTGAAGATGGCTAAAACTTGTTATCATTCACATTTTACGTTTCTAGATTTTGGGATCTGCCTTTGCAAAACTCTGATTTTAAATGAATGATAACATATCTTTTAAAAACGTCTCTTTTGAGTCGTTTTCTATGATTGTGTCTGTGATTCATGAAGTAATACCCTAGATTAGCTTCCACTACTATATTGTAAAAAATGGGGATGTTACACTTAGCACTAAGGCATTGCAGAATTGTATGGATAAGAAATTTCCATTGAGGAGAAAAGAAAGCTTTGTAAAAGGTAAGCTTCTGAGAAAATTTTTCATACCTCATGAGTGTAAGTTGCGCAAAAATATCAGCATTGGGTAGACATTCAATTCCTTCAGCATCTTTCAATTTAAGAACTCTTCTCACACTTGTCGTAGTAATGATCACTTTCTTCCCATCCACTAGGGCTTGTAACTGAACCTCTCCATTAACAGTTTTCATCTTAGAAGTAGCCCAGAACTGCTCAATACATGAAGTATAGATTGTAGGATTAACCGTTAACGCATATTTGATAGGATTCGCATTCAAGAAATCTATAATTTGCTCAAATCGTTCACTTTTAGTGGGTTTAGCCAAGAACGTGACCATGTTGTGTTAGTCAGCAAACTTTAGATTCGACATTGTGTTGGGTTTTGATAATTAACAATAAAATTGAGTTAGGGTTTATGATTAGAGAGTATATCAAAGATTGAAATCAATTAAATGAGTGAAAGAAACCCTCAATCAAAGTATTTATGAAATCACCCTCAACAACATTAACTTGAACTAGAAGTACTAAGTTAAGCCAAACAACATTAACTGACCTAGCAGTAGTAAGTTATGCCTGGCAGCATTAACTTTCAACAACAGTTGTAAGTTTAACCCTAACAGCATCAACTTTCAATAGCAGTTTTAAGTTTATGCCTAACAACATTAACTTTGAGTCACCAGCATTAACTTCAATTTCGTTCCAAAAAGCATTTCCATCATCAACTTTGAATCACCAGCATTAACTCCAATTTCTTTCTAATCAGTATTTCCATCGTCAAATTAGTATTTTACCTTACAAATTCTCTCTGTCTATTTTTTATTTCTCTCAATTCTTTTAGCTCATAATTCTCTCTGTCTGTTTTTATCACACATCTCTCTTTCTGTTTTTCAACTCACAATTCTCTTAATTCTTTTTCTCACTAAATCACTCTGTCTATTATTTAATCATACATTTCCTCTTTTGTATTTATTCTACACTAATGCTCTCTTATTCATTTTACCTCACTCACAGTTTCTTAATCAGGACTTTAAAAGATTTAGCATTCCAATAAATACTTGCAATCAGATATTGAAATCTGCTAACATCAAATGCTTTTGTGAGCAAATCTGCAACATTCAGGTCTGTGTGAATCTTGATCATCTGAATAAGCTTCTTCTCATAAGAATCTCTGATAAAGTGATGCCTAATCTCAATGTTCTTTGTCTTTGAATAAAAACTGGGTTCTTCACTATGCAGATAGTACTCTCATTATCAATATGAATCTTAGTCTGCATAAAGTTATATCCATAATCCAACAATTGATTTTGGATCCAAAGCACCTGTCCACAACAATTGGAAGCAGCTATATACTCAGCTTCAGTTGTTGAATTAGCAACCACAATCTGCTTCTTGCATTGCCATGAAATCAACCTACACCCTAGGAATTGATAACCTCTTGTTATAGACTTCATATCTAAGCTTGCTCATGCATAGTCACTGTCAGTAAATGCCACCAAATCAAAAGGTGAATCCTTAGGATACCAAAGGCCCAATTTAGGTTGACCTTTTAAGTATCTAAAAATCATTTTCACAGCATAAAGATGTGAAATTTTAGGATTGACTTGGAATCTTGCACAAGCACATACTGAAAACATAATATTAGGTCTTGAAGAAGTTAGATATATCAATGATCCAATCATGGATCTATACAAGTGTTCATCTACATCTTCACCATCTGCATCTTTGAGCAAAGGCTTATGGGTTTCCATGGGTGTGCTTGCTGTTTTGACATCACTAAATCCAAATTTCTTCAAAATCTCAGTCACATACTTGTCTTGGCTTATAAAAATCCCATCTTCCTTCTGCTTCACTTGCAGTCCTAGGAAGAATGTGAGTTCACCCATAGAACTCATTTGAAACTTCTTATGCATCATTTTCTCAAATTCAGTGCATAATGACTTCTTTGTAGAGCCAAAAATGATATCATCTACATACACTTGAACTAACAGAATATCACCTTTGTCCCTTCTGATAAACAAAGTTTTGTCTATCTTTCTTCTCTGAAACCCATTGTCTAACAAATAAGTTGACAAGGTTTCATACCAAGCTCTGGGAGCTTGATGCAGTCCATAAAGTGCCTTTTCTACTTTGTATACTCTATCAGGGAAGTCTGGATCTTCAAATCCTGGTGGTTGACAAACATAGACTTCCTCTTCAATCTTACCATAAAGAAAAGCACTCTTGACATCCATCTGGTACACCATAAAGTCTTTAAATGAGGCATAGGCTAAGAATAGCCTAATTGCTTCAATTCTGGCAACAGGGGCAAAGACTTCATCATAGTCAATTCCTTCTTCTTGTGTGTACCCTTGAGCAACCAAACTTGCTTTGTTCTTTATCACAATGCCTCTTTCATCCTTCTTGTTCTTGTAAACCCATTTAGTGCCTATGGCCCTTTTGCCATTTGGTAAATCCACCAGGGTCCAAACCTTTTGTAATTTAAATTGTAGAAGCTCATCCTGCATAGCTTCAATCCAGCTTGGATCCTTCAATGCTTGGATTACCTTCTTGGGTTCTTCTTGTGATAAAAAGCAAGCAAACAAACAGTTTTGAAAGTCTTTATGGTTTGTTCTTTGCTAAACTGAACTAACCAAACCATGTTCTTTCAATTTCTTTGTCATTCTTCTTGTTTGAGGTGCTAAATTCAAGTCTCTAATAATTTGTTCAACTGGATGATCTTTGTGTATTCTTGTAGTTGGAATAGGACTGACAGGCATAAACGTATTCAAATTGTTCATGTCAGCCTCTGCACCAACATCTGAATAAACAATATCTTCCAATTCAGGCATATTTGGATCATCAACACATCCATAGACTATGTTTTCATCAACAACATTAGCCACAATTTGTCTTAGCTAATAAAGATCCTCCTCCTTCATTGTACTTGCAACCTTAATAAGAAAAGTGAGTTCACCTATAAAACTCATCTAGAATCTCTTATGCATCAAACCATCAAACTCATCACATAAAGACTTCTTTGTAAGACCAAAAAAGAATGATGTCATCTACATACAACTTGTACTATCAAGATATCACACCCATTGTCCTCTTGATGAATAAAGTTCTTATCAAGAGCCTCTTCTAAATCCATTTTCAAATTATGAAACTAGACAATGGTTTTCCCATACCAGGCTCTAGGAGCTTGATGTAGACCATAATTAAGCTTGTTCTACCTTATTCACTTTTCAGGAAAAGAGGATCTTCCATACTAGGAGGCGAGGTTGGCACACATACACCTCCTCTTCAATAGTACCATATAAAAAGGTACTCTTTACGTCCATCTGGTATACAATAAACCCCATAAATGATGCATAGGCAAAAAATATCCTGATTGCTTCTATCCTAGCAACAGGAGCAAAAACCTCATCAAAGTCAATGCCTTCTTGTTAAGTATATCCTTGTGCCACCAGTCTTGCTTTGTTTCTAACTACAATTCCTCTCTCATCTTTCTTGTTTCTAAAGACCCATTTGGTTCCAATAACCTTCTTGCCATTAGGAAGATCCACCAGAGTCTAAACTTTTTGAAGCTTAAATTGCAGAAGCTCTTCTTGCATTGCTTCTATCCAGCTTGGACCTGTCAAGGCTTGAATCACATTATTGGGTTTTATTTGTGAGAGAAAACAAGCAAATAAGCAGTTCTGATAATCTTTGTGATTTGTTCTTCTCTGCTTGTTAATGTAGCTAACCAAAGCATTTTCTTTAGAAAAATTGATCATTCTCCTTGTTTGAGTTGCTGAGTTTAGGTCTCCAATGATCTGTTCTTTAGGATGGTCTTTGTGCACTCTTGTTGTGGGAATAGGACTGACAACTGTTGAAAGTTCTAAGTTGTTTGTGTCAGCCTCTGCACCTACTTCTCTATCATCATACACATCATCAAATATGCCAGTTTCTTCCAAGGATGGCATACTTTGATCATTAGAGCTAACAATATTAATATTTAGACTAACAATATTAATATTTGCACTGGCAGTATTAATACTTGGCCCAACAATACTAACTTCTTGAGTACTGCTATCAGTCCTTTCTTAACCTTCATCTCCTTTGTCTGGTACCTCATCAGCATCCTTATCATATGAGCTCTGAGTACTTGAATAGAGTGGTGAATTAACAGGCATGAATGTGTTGAAGTAGCCTTTCAAACTCACTTCTTGTGTCTTGTTCATCCTCCTCACCTTTATTAGAAGCTCTACTTTCATTCACTTTTGTAGGCTTCATACCAACATCTTATTCACTGTCCTTAGGACCTTGAGAGATTAATGGATTTGTTATGCAGAAAGGTATCAGGATGTACTCTTGTTCAGGTTCTGTCTTCTTTTCAGCTTGACCTGCAACAATATTATCTCTAGTTCCTGCAATACCATTAGTTTGATTTCCTGCAACAACTGGCACATAGTTCATAGATATTGTCAAAGAATCAACATCAAAAAGCCAGTCTGGTCCATTTCCTGTCATATTAGGTACATATTCAAGAAATATAATGTTTAAGGTCTCTTCAACTATCCTGGTTCTCTTGTTAAATACTCTCATAGCCTTGCTAACCACAAAGTACCCAACAAAAAATCCCTCATCAGCTTTTCCATCAAACTTGGCTAGATGATCCCTGGTATTTAAGATGGTAACATGACACCCAAAAGGTTTCATGAAGTCTATCAATGGGGTTCTTCCACGAATAAGTTCATAAGGTGTCTTGGTATGAGGCTTAATGTCTAAGACCCTATTTAGCACATAGCAAGTAGTATTAACTGCTTCATCCCAAAAGGTGGTTGGCAACTTAGAGTCAACTAACATAGTTCTTGCAGCCTCTATCACTGTTCTATTCCTCCTCTTAGCAACACTATTCTCCTGAGGAGTCCTAGCAACACTGAATTCCCTCTTAATACCCTTTATTTTATAGAACTGATTCATTACACTATTTTTGAACTCAGTTCCATTGTCCACATTCGTATAACTTTTACATTGTATGTCGAGTTGATTTTCTATTTCAGTATAAGATAAATCTCCCACTAGTTTCATCCTTATGGCTAAAATTAATACCCTAGAAAAACCTACTAAAGTCATCATAACAACTATGGGGGGGGCCAATAAGACTTTTTCATTAAACTCTTAACATTTATAGGACCAAATAGGTCCATATGAAGCATATGTAAGGGTTTGTTGATTGAGTTCACAAGTTTGGCCTTACATTAGGCTTTGTGTTGCTTTCCTTTCTGACAAGCAACACAAGAATGATCATTTTCAAAAATCTTTGAAGGCAAACCTCTAACAAGGTTTCCCCTCACAAGTTTGTTCATGTTTTTAAAAGTGTTAATGGCCAACCCTCCAAAGGCCAAAACATTAGTCATCATTGTGGCCTTAGCAAAAAAAAGAGGCAAGTTAAACCTTTAAGTGGGAAACAACACTCTTAGGTCAACCTTGTAAATGTTACCTTTCTTGAAAACTCTCAGCACGACTTAAACTTGCATCAAACTAAAGTCATAAGATAAGACAAGACATTCAGTGTCAATAAAAAAAACATTATTCTTTTTATCACAAATTTGTGACACACTAAACAGGTTATACTTAAGCTCCTTACAAAATATACACATCATCAAAAACCAATGTTCCAGATTTGATTTTTCCTTTACCTGAAATCCTACCTTTACCATCTCTAAAGGAAACAAAACCACCATCATAATCTTCATATTGAGTAAGATAGCATTTGTTTCTAGTCATGTGCCTAAAGCAACCATTGTCAATTACTCCTTTTTCCTTGTACTCCTTCTGTTGTGGGTTACCCTACACATAAAATAAGAGAATTAGACTCTTTTGGGGATCAAAGCTATTATAGACTTGGATCTGCCTCGTGCATCAATGTAAGAATATTTCTTAAAAGTATTTGATGCACTACTGTTTTTGCCTTTCCAAACCCAGCATGCTGAGGCCTTAACAGCATTAGCCCCTTTTCCCTTATTTTCACTTACTATTGCTCTATCCCTAGCAGTAGTATCTTTTACCCTGACAGTATTAACCTTTTTATTGAAAATACTATTTTTGTTTGCTGAATACTTGTTAAATGGCCTTGTGACTTGTGAATATCCCTTTTTGTAAGCATTTGATATTGGTCTAGAATGATTCACAATTGTTTTTGAGCCAGCCGTATTAACTGGTTTGACAGTAGTATTAACATTTGCACTAGTAGTATTAATTTTGCCAGACCTGGTTAATACTGCTTGTGGAACAAATCTTCTATTAGGATGATGGTGAGTCATTTTGTTAGCAAAGTACTTATGATTCACCCTACTTGAGTTGTTCCACACTGGTTTTATAACCTTTTTATCACACACATAATGAAGATGCTCAAAACTACCACAAACAAAACAAGCTTTATTAATCATTTTAAAGTCACTTCCTAGTCTTTAGGACATAAGATTGTTCTAGTTTCTTTGGTTCCCTCTTGGATAGTGTTTGTTTTGTTTAGGTATTTGAGTATTTCTACCTTCTCTACTATTTCCCTAGCAGACTAAATAAATTTTATCTTTTCAGTGCTAGGTCTGACAGTTTTATTCTCAACATTAGGTATAAATTCTACCTCACTATCATCATTAGAATTCCAATCCTTAATGACTGGAGGTCTAAACATGTTCTTCCTAACAGTTTTAGGTTCTACTACATCACCATTATTTTTTTACATCAGCAGACTCATGATTTGACTCAACTTTCTTAACATTACTAGGTGTAACAATAGTAATAACATCCATATTCTAACTTTCAACTATTTTATCTATAAACGTTATATCAGGTTTGTAGGGAATGAAGTTCCTTGTACAAGGTAGGAGAACTGCATGATATACCTTATCAGATTTGGACTTATTATACTCATGATTTTCTAACATCTTAGATGAATTCACAAAGCTTTCTACTACAGGAGAAGCTGCATTATATCCTAGTCCTGTTTTAAACTTGTCACATACTTAACTTTCCAGCAAATTGTTCAAAGATTTAGATGAATTTTAAAACTTCTCTAATGTTAGTTTTAACTCATCTCTCTTTTTTTCTACTTTTTCCAATTTATTTTTGTTTTCAACTAAAGCATTATCTCTTAGTTTAACTTCAAGGTTTAAAACATTAATGCTCTCTTCAAACACAACCTTATTTTTCTTATAGTGAGCTAGTCTAGCTTCTACTGATTCTAAACCTGCTTTATAAGATACTAAATTAAATTGAGACTTTTTGTAACCTGAAGACAAACTATCATATTGTTCTTTGAGAGTAGCATAAGCTTTTACACATGATTTAGAACAAGAATCTACCCCAGAATCTGAACTGAAAGAACTTCCTGAAGATGTATGTGCCATTAATGCATAGTTTGTAGGATGTTCTTCTTTAGCTTGGTAGCTCCAATCATACCCTCCTATTCCATCTTGAGCAACCAAGGCATTTTCAGTGGGAGTTTCCACTGTCACAGTTCTTCTACTATTCTCTCTTCATTTGTTTTCCTAATTTCTAGGAGCTCTACATTCTCTTGCAAAGTGACCATTTTTATGACAATTGTAGCACTCCACTTTAGACCTGTCAAATCCAACTCTTTGACCATTTACATCTGACTTCCTGCCTGTCCTCTTGATGAATCTCCTATCTCTAATTCTCAGCATGTCCATTTCCCATTGTAAATCCATTTCTTCTAGGTTATCAGGATCAATTTTTTCTAGATCCTCTCATGCAAGTTGAGGAGAATTAGGCTGACTAGCTAGGAAAGCACATATCATAGCATCACTAAGGTTATCTCCAGATGTAGGATTACTTTAAGTATGAGCAACACTAACTCCATAAGTAGTGTTATCTGCTTCATTTGTGCTGTTGTTGCTAGTGCTATTAGAGGACACAAAAGCCATATTTTGTGAATTTTGACTTGTGCTTGTTGATCCTGTAAGTTCAGGTTCATATATCTTTAAGTTGTTGTACAAGTCATCTAAACTGATGGTTTCTATTTCCAATTTGTTCCTCTAAATCAAAGCATGAGTCTTCCATTCAGATGGAAGAGTTCTTAACAGTTTTAAGTTCATGTCCTCTTATGTAATAACTTTACCTTGAATCTACAACTGACTAATAATTTTTTGCCACCTATAAAAAGTTTGATCCATTATTTCTGAACTTGATCCTGCAAAGTTTTCATATTGTTGCTTGAGTAGTGTCCTCTAAACTTTGTTGGATTCCTTGTTTCCTCCATACCTCTTCCTATGGCTTCCATGAGCAATTTTGCATCTTTATATGAATGAAACTTTAGTTGATCCTTATTTGGGAGTGCCATCAACAGAGTTCCTCTAGCTTTCATCTCATTCCTTCTGTCTTGCTTTTCTTCTGCAGTAGTAGGTTCATATTCCTGCTTAATTTCTCCAACAGTTCTCTTCAACACTTTGTTACCATTCAGAATTACTTCCTAGCGGGAGTAATCAGTCATGAGAAAGTATTGTTTTATCCTCATTAACCAGAGATCATATTCTCCTGGGTTGAGGATAGGGAGTCTTGCAGTCAGAGTTGTAGAAGTAGTTCCTGCCTCTATCTTATCACTGAGAATTAGATCAAGTATGTGTTGTTTGTTTCTTCTTATTCAAAGCTTCACAGCAAGCTCTGATACCACTTGTTGATCCCAATGAACAGATCTTAAACTCCTTAACTTGATGTAAGGTTTAGTATCCTTGGATAAATCCAAAGGCACTAAGACTGAAACTTTGAGTATATGATATAAACTATGCGGAATATAGTTTATACCACTAAGAAGAACAATAAAACAGTAAAATAATCAAAGACAAACAATTTATCAAACTTTTAGCCTCAACATATTAAATACGAATACTCAAAAGTATTAGGGTTACAAAAACCTTGAAGCTGTGACAATGACTCGTTTTGTGAACATAGAATCAATACCCCTAGACCTTACCTATTATACACCAAGGAGTCCCCCTACAAGGCTTACAATACTTTCCTATATTATCATAAATCTTTTAATAAATAACTTATACAATCTTTTACACAAAAATAAATCAATAATATCCTTTCTTAAGTATTCTTGTTCTCTAATCATTTCTCTGTCTTTATATATTTGACATTATATCCTCCCAGCATAAGAAATCACATCAGCAGTTGTAACTGAGGGCACAATCAGCATTAGACGTACATAGAAATTTATTCTAAAGCAGTACTAACATATACTAGTAGAAACAAACTTTTGTACTAAAAGTAAGTAACTACTTAGTAGTATTTTCAGTCTTCATCACTTGAGCAGTCTAACTTCTACTAGCAGCAGTAACTTTATACTAAACAGTAACTAATTATACAACATAGTAACTAGCATAGTAAATTTTATAACTACTATTACTAACTACTTAGCATATTTTTCATTATTATATTACCACAGCACGTAAGATATGCTTGACAACACAAATATATACCTAGCATAATAACTCTAGACATCAGTTATTGAAGTCTTTTGAACCCAGACAAATAAATTATAGCATGGAAGGAGGAGAAGGAAGAAGATAAGAGAAGGCGAAAATAAGAAGTGACAGAGAAGAAGATAAGCGAAGAGTAGTCAAGTAACAGGGGCACGAACTTAAGTTTAGACCGGTCGACTATTACCCAAATCATATACATAGCCCCTCTTTATAAGCTTTATCTTTAGGAACTTGGTGAAATAAAATCCATGGTGATCATATCCCACATCCATTCGGGTATCTTTGGTTGTATGTCATAAACCCGAAGGGCCCTTTGATGCTCTGGACCTTTACCTAAAACACATTTAAACATTTGCTAACATAAATACAGACAATCTCCCACCATCATCATTCCTGGCCTACCATATATATCATTTCAAAGATCATGGTAACCAATTTAATTTTTATACTCCGCTCCAGTGTCCAAATACCTAGACTTAATGAGCTTCGACTATAATAATCAGAAGTCCGCAAACACAACCTCCAATTAACGTAAACCCATATAAACTGTCTAAAGAAGTAAACACTCCCATCTTCTCATCTTCCTCTCCTTTTCATCTGTTATCCAATCCATGAAGCCTTTCTGCAAGTAACGTTCTCCATTGCTTGAAATGCCTCTCCTAGGCCGTTAGAATCATCCCTAACACTATTCCAAATTAAATTATTCATAAGCCATATGCCCGTACGAAACCACGTCTAGTTTCAGCTCGTTCCTACCCTACATATGCATCTGCCAACCATGCGTACGTTCGCCTTACCCGGTGGGTAGCGAATCTCACACTCATAGTCACTAAATAACTCAATCCACCTCCTTTGACGCATATTCAACTCCTTCTGACGAATATGTATTGAAGGCTCTTGTGATTCGTATAGATAATACTTTTCATACCATACAAATAATACCTCCATGTCTTAAGGGCAAACACAACGGCTTCAAACCAGACTTCTAAGGTCATTAGAGCGATTTGTAATTCTTCTCATAGATATTTAGCTGTCTCGATGCATAGGCAATTACTTTCCCTCTTTGCATGAGTACGCAGCCTAATCCCTGGTTCGATGCGTCACCGTATACTACGATATCTTCTACGCCATCAGGCAACAACAGTATTGGAGCATTACATAAATTATCTTTCAAAGTTTGAAATGTCTCTTCCAGTTCCACGTCCAATCATACTTTTTGTTTTTTTGAGTCAGCGAAGTAAGAGGTTTAGCAATCTTAGAGAAATTTGCGATAAAAAAAAACGACGGTATAAACCTGCAAACCCCACCAAAAATGATCAAATTTAGATGGTTTGTAGGAGCTATTCCAATTTCTTTAACTTACCGTTCTTAAATCTTACTTGGATCCACGTGAATACCATTCTGGTTGACTACGTGACCAAGAAATTGCACTTCTTGTAACCAAAACTCACACTTAGAGAATTTAGCCTACAACTCTTCCTTCTTCAGCAATTCCAACACCAGCCTTAAATGAACCTCATGTTCATCCTTAGACTTTGAGTACACCAGAATATCATAAATGAAAATGATGACAAACTTATCTAGGTACGGTTTGCATACCCGGTTCATCAAATCCATAAAGACTACAGGAGCATTGGTTAATCTAAAAGGCATAACCGTAAACTCAAAATGTCCGTATCTCATTTGAAACGCGGTCTTTAGAATATCATCCTCATGTACTTGAAGCTGATGATAACCTGACCGAAGGTCTATCTTTGAGAAGCAGCGCGTTCCTTACAGTTGATCGAATAAGTCATCAGTTATTGGGAGAGGATAGCGATTCTTTATAGTCAACTTGTTCAACTCCCTATAATCAATACACATGCGTAGTGCACCATCCTTCTTCTTAACGAACAACATAGGTGCTCCCCATGTAGAATGACTTGGTCGTATGAAACCCTTGTCTTGCAACTCTTGAAGTTGCGAAGACAATTCTTGCATCTCTGAGGGCGCTAGACGATATGGAGACTTCGCAACTGGCGTCGCTCCCGGAACTAATTCTATGCAAAACTCAAGTTGTCGTTGCGGCGGCAATCCCAACAAGTCCTTCGGAAACACCTCAATGAAATCTCGTACTACGAAAATATCACTCATTTTTTGTTTGTCTACCTTTACGTTACTTAAGGATTTGGCGATTCCTGGAGTACGTTCTCCTTGGACATGAAGTATCTCACCACTTTCCAACGATATCCTAACCACCTTCTCATGGCACACTATCTCAGCCTTATGCTCAGACAGCCAATCCATCCCCACAATCACATCGAAACTCCCATAACCTAAAGGTATTAAATCTGTTAGATATGAGTAAAAGACTCGGTCACCCCGTATATTTATTGTTTATAATAGTTCATAGTTTAATAGGTAAACGTATGTCGTTATGGTTTTTAAGCCTGGTTCTAATACTCTGGTATTTGGTGTAAAAACTATATAAGACCTCTTCCCAACTTAGAAGAGGCAAGCTAGTCTATAATCATAGTTTACAGTTACACATACTTTCTCTTTCTATAATATCACCGCTCTATGTGTTTTCTCTCTCTAGAAACTACCCAATCACAAGAATCATCCACCTTGTTATGAAGTAAAAACAATCCTAACAATGGGATCAAGAGCCATGTTTGAATTCCGTGATTGATTCTAGTGTTAAACAAGATCAAATTCGTCCTTTAATATTTTGAAAGAGAAAATAAAGCCCAACGCTCATAAGCTTATTTTGGGCTCATTATTGGTGAATCATTGGTGTTTTTCATGCAATAAATGCCTAAGGAAGTTGTATTGTTACTATAACAAGATAGTTTCAAGCTCCTAGCTCGATTAATAAGCTTATAAGATTCAGATTATATTTGTGTTCTTCATGAAGAGTTGCTTTGTTTTGGATGATCCACAAGGTAAAAGCATGTTATTTTGTGTTAAACTCACTCCTACAAACAGCTTAGTTGAAAGCAATTTGAGCTATTTGAAGAGTCACAAAGCTTATTTGGTTCGAATTAAGCTCATTATCGAATTGAAGTTCTTCACCAGAGGGTTCTTAAAATATAATACTCTTGGTGGCGGTTATGACAAGAAAGGGAAACGAAGATCCGTGAATTATCGGAAAAGTGACACAGCGAGTTGCAGTGGTCAAAGGCGAGTTGCCTTAAATAAAAATAAAAAATTAGGTGGCGAGTTGCTGTTGTAAGGTGGCAGTTTGCCTTTAGTTTGAAGGTGAAGTTGCCTTTTAATTTTTTATGGCGGTTTTTTTTGACAGGTTTGGACGGCGAGTTGAATATTTAATTTACAAAAACAATACGTTAATTAATGTCCATTTTACCATTTGTCAACGATTCCTAAACAACTGCGTTGATTTTTTAAACTTGCGGCGAGTTGAGATATCAAAAGACGAGTTTGAATTAAGAAAACTGGCAGCGGTTTACATAATTAATTGCACGATCGTTGCTTAGTTTATTTTTGGCGGCGGTTTGGACATTTTAGACACTGCGGTATGATTATAATATTAGGGTCAGCCGGTTTGAGATTACTTGTTGTGGCCCGGTTTGGCTTAGAGATAGAAGGTGCGGTTTGGTTGATTTTCTCAAGTAGCGGATTGGTATTATCAAAGGCGGTTTTGCTTATCATTTTAATTAGAAATTCATATAAGTAACCTTCGGACTTTGAACATTACACGACACTTAATCAAACATAATAAAACATCAACATAATTAATAACAACCATAATCAAACTTTAAAATACATTAATCAAACACTAAATTAATCATAAACAAACCAATTATTCACCTACGTTTTTCTAGTGATTTTTAAAAATCCTGATAAAAACTGTTATCAGTTTAAATCCTAGCACTTGTAAAATTCACCGTCATGACGATAAATCAAGATTTCAAATATAGTCTAAGAATAAAATTTCCAGTATGCCCAGTTCAGCATACAACGCCCACCATGCTTGAATAAGAACAGACTTTAGAATCTTGGCAGCAAAGGATTCATCTGTATTGTATTGGAAGAATAAAGGGAGAGAACATAATGAAGTCTATTACTGAAGGTCCATTTCAAATAGGAACGGTCGTAGAAACTCTTGCTGAAGGAACTGAGGGTGCACTTCATCTAGGTCCAGAACGTGCTAGAGTCTTTGGGGACCTTTTAGCTGAAGATAAGGAAAGGAAAGGATAAAAGCTGACATTGACGTCTAAACGAATATCTTACTCAAGGTAAAACCACAAAGACATCTACACACTCATCAACCACTTAAACTGTCGGGCCAAAGACATTTGTGACAATGTGAGATATGATTCTAGAAAGTTCTGAATTGACAAAGGATGACCGTGGAATCTCAATTATACAATTGAATTTGAACACTTGTTCAAATCACAGGAGAAACCATTCAGTGTACTATTTAGTTATATAAGCCTCATTAACGACATGAGAATCCCCGCATAAGATGACCATGCCCAGAATGTGACTTAACTCTAAAGTTTGTGAATCAAAACATGTTACCTGAATGGAGTAGATACATTACTGAGTCAAAACAAACAGAGGTGTTGAAAGAGTCTGAACTATGATCAGTTGTAGCCCTACTTGAAGCAACATGATGTACAGGCAATGAGAACATAATGGTGTATGGAAAGGTTCAGTCAACTGACTAATGACCCTTTGGTACTTGTGTCTAATGCCTCAAATCAGAAGTATCCAACACAATCATCTGAGTCTCCACAATCCTCAAATCAACCATCACTTGTTGATAACTTCAACTGAGACATGACGCACTCAGAACTGACAACTTGAGTCGATAAGTTAACCAACTCACTTAACCCTCCTCACCTCAATCGTACAAATCGCGATCTTCCTCAAACAAACAATTCAACTAGAACGTCTTCTAATGCAAGGAACAAAGCTACAGTTCATGAAGGACAGAGTTTTTGTTTAGCTGATCGTGGTAATACAATGTGAATAATCAAGAAGACCATTCAGAGGAACTATGCAAGAGGATTGTTGGAACTGTGAATGTGGAGGACAGAACGAAAGTTGAAACATGAAATCCTGGTCAATCTAAACCCATTATTGTTACAAAACTTCAAGGAACGGTGCACATAGCACGAGAATGTTCCCACAACCGAAAGAGACCTCAGATTCAGACTACTTCAAAACAAAATACTTCTGCTTATGCATGCTCATGATAATGGAGCATTACTAGATACAGAGCTCTGTGTTTCTTCTGGAGAACAAGTTAACCAATTTTTGATGACGATGTGGATGATTTGGCACTCAATGTGGACCATGTCTTTGAAGCTGATCAATGTGATGCATTCGACTCTGATGTTGATGAGGGTCCCACTACACAGACCATGTTCATGGCAAATCTCACATCTGAAGAAGCCGGGGCATCTTATGACTCGAATATTCCATCTGAGGTACAAGATCGTGAATACGATTCAGATTGTGAAGATAAGTATCACGAAGTACACGAGATGCAAAGCGATGTACAACACAACTACGTTGTTGACTCTGATGCTGACTATATGAGTGATAGTAATATTATTCCGTATGATTAAGTATTGTGGAAGACAATGAAGAACATGTTTGTACAAAGTAATGTATCATCTTATGAAATGATGCTTGATGTCAATTCCTCGATAAATGCATGAACAGGAGATCCGAAAGTATGTCTATAAATAAGTATGATAAATAGATAATGACTTAAAGGGACTTCTGAACTTAGCGAGATATAAGGGGGGGAAGGAACTATCCGGGGTGTATGAAACAACAGGGCTAAGAATGAAAATTAACTGATAGAGAACAGAAAAGATTGATGAACAAATGAATAATTATCCTGACCAGAAATCAAAAAGAAACTTCATTAAAATCAGAACTTCATTCCTGCACAATTCAAACTAGCGTTCTACCATTAACCATCATAAATAGTGAGGGAAAAGCGATCAATTTTGAAAAAGGATTTTAAACAAAAAGAAGACAAATTCCTTGAAGAGTTTTTAGACATAAAAAGGCTAAAAGAAAAGGTTGAAGATAGATTATACAAACAAGATCAGTCTGTTCAAACGGTTCACATGATATGTAAACCAAAATCATTTTATGATGAAAAGAACAAGGTAGCGATAGGCTACAAAAATCCCTTATATCTCACTCGTGCGAAGCAAGTTCAACCAGCCCTCTATAATTAGGTCCATTGTATTAGTCATGTCCAATCATGCACGTCCTGTTGTGCATGACTCAGAGGACACTCGTGATATGGCTGAGATAACTAGGAAAAGAATGATGGAGAAAATGAAAAGCCCTCTATGTGTGGAAAATAAAGTTAGGATTGCCCCCCAGATTACTCGAAGGAGAACCTTCTTGCAACCTTTGCTCCACAAAGAAATCTGACCCCAGAACAGATATTTTGGTCCATAGATGAAAATGACAGGAAAAAGGCTGAGACCTCAGTTCCAAAACCACTTTCAGCATTGACAGTGTATCCACCCAATACTCCTGTCAAGCTTGTCCCCAGAGTTCTTCCAACTAAAAGTCAAGTGAAGATTAATCTTTATGTACCCACATAACTTTAACAGGAATTTACAAAAACTTGCAAAAGAGAATCACCCCCAACAGGTGTTATAGAAGGGGAAAGATGTTTTGAGTAAACAAAAAGATGTTACCCTCACCTGAAGTTATTTCCATTTTTTTCAAAACTCTTAAAGACCACTTGCAGAGTTCAAAGGGCCACTTTAAAGAAGTTAAAAGTAATGGAAATAAATTTTTGATCAAATGAATGACGAAGTGGCCAGAATACGTAGACAAAAGGGCCCCAATGTGCTGAAATTGTAAAGAAAAACCTTACCTACTCATATAAAATGATAAACGTGATTGCTAATTGATTTTGACGCATCAACTTGTTGTATGATGGGGAAAAATCATGAATGTTGTCCTGATCATGAAGCTGAGATGTCTAAAAGTTCATAATAAGTTCAAAACATATTTCAAAACTTGAAAGGGAATACCAAAATTTGCATTAAAGTATCAACATCTCAAGAAAGAATGAATAATACCAAATCACAAACATCACAGAAGCTCCTATTTAAACTCATTCTTAAGATCAGAATCTCAAACATCAACAAGATAAAGACAACGTGATTAGAAGACTTGAAAGTTCTAGTCTCTAATGTTGAATGACAGAAGTTGTGAGCCTTATAATGCTAACGATGTCACTGATCTTCTTGAACAAAATGAACGGTTTAGAGCAGAAATAGAAAAGGTGAAGCAGCATTACAAGGAATTGTTTGAGTCTATTCAGATCACGCGTGCTTCCACTAATGAAAAGACGTATACCTTGTTAACACAGATTAAGGATCTAAAGGCTCAATTAGAAGGTAATTTAAAAGTTTCCGAAGATAGTTCTTTCAAAACAAAAGTTCTTGCTCTTGGTATGTAATGCCAACAATGTAAACCAATCCCTCCCCCTTAAGAAATAAGAGTGCTCATTTAGACTATATGTTTACCATCTTAAGAGAGTGTATAAACAGTTAGGTGAGATTGTGAGAGGAAAGCTAAGTAGTTAAACCACTAGATAATGCCACTTAAAGTTCTGCTTTTAAATACACTAAGCTTTCTCAGGAATTGGTAGAATATGTTATTGGCACTTGCCCAAAAGAATTCACAGAAAGAGATAACAAGGCTGCTGCCTTTATCCCTTTAACTAGGAAAAAGCAAGTTACTTTTACTGATACATGCAGTACATCTACTAATAACACACAGAAACATGGAGTGCACCAGAAAGCTCAACAGTCTAATGTCCAGGTGATTCATTCTACAGGAGTAAGCAGTTCCACCTCGGCGCAACGGATCAAAGCCTAGAAGCAATACAAAAGCACAATAGGATCACTGCAGCATAAAAGTGTGAATAACAATAAAGTAGAAGACCATCTAGAACAAAGTAAGATGTATGGAAACAAAAGATGAATCGGGTAGATTCTGCATTGAGCTCTAAGCGGTTGTAATTTAATATAATTTGAATTCTGAATCTGTGTGCAAAACGTGTAACAAATGTTTAAACTCTGCAAATCATGAAATGTGTGTTGTTAATATTTTGAGTTCTGTGAATGCAACCCCCACTGTTAAAATTGTCTTGAATAAAGGGAAGCAGATTTGGAAACCAAAAGGCAAACTGTCTGATAACAGTTTGAACAAGACCAAGCGGGTTTGGAAAGCAACGGGCAAACTATTTGCTGATATTGGTTATCAATGGAGACCCACAGGAAAGAAATTTGCCTTAGGCGAACTGTGCCCTTTAACTAAGCTTTCTGTGAAATGTTCTATTATATCTGCTAACCAACAGGACCCCAACAAAAATTGGGGAACCGAAATTCCAAACTCTCCACACTCGACTGTTTTCAAATGCAGGTCGTACAGGTCATCCTTTGGTATCTGGACTCAGGCTGTTCAAAACATATGACGGGGAATCGTTCAAAGCTCAAGAACTTTGTGGAAAAGTTCATCGGGACAGTCAGATTCGGGAATGATCACTTTGGAGCTATCATGGGTTATGGAGATTATGTTATTGGTGACAGTGTGATCTCCAGAGTATACTATGTGGAAGGTCTTGGACACAATCTGTTCTCTGTAGGGCAATTTTGTGATTCTGATCTTGAAATTGCTTTCAAAAAGCATTCTTGCTTTGTTCGTGATATGAATGGCGTAGACTTACTTAAAGGTAGTCGTAGCACCAATTTGTACACGATATCGATTGATGATATGATGAAGTCTTCTCCAGTATGCTTGTTGTCCAAAGCTTCCAAGACCAAATCATGGTTGTGGCATCGTCGTTTAAACCATTTAAACTTCGGCACAATCAATGATCTTGCTCAAAAAGATCTGGTTAGAGGTTTACCAAGATTGAAGTTTGAAAAAGATCATCTTTGCTCAGCCTGTCAACTTGGAAAAAGCAAGAAGTACTCCCACAAACCAAAATCTGAAAACACCAATATGGAAGTTCTTCATACCCTTCACATGGATCTATGTGGTCCAATGAGAGTGCAAAGTATTAATGGAACAAAATAGTCAGATACATCCGAACAGATAATGGCACGGAATTTGTCAACCAAGTTATGTCTAAATACTATGAAGGAGTAGGCATATTTCATCAAAAGTCTGTTCCAAGAACTCCTCAACAAAACGGCGTTGTCGAAAGACAAAATCGTACACTTGTGGAAGTAGCACGAACAATGCTGATATTCTCAAAAGCACTGATGTTTCTGTGGGCAGAAGTTGTAGCTACTGCTTGTTACACCCAGAACCGATCCCTAATTCATACTCGTCACAACAAAACCTCCTATGAGCTTGTGCATGATAAGAAGCCTGATCTCACATTTCTCCGAGTGTTTGGTGCTCTATGCTACCCTACAAATGATATCAAAGATCTAGGTAAATTGAAAGCCAAAGCTGACATTGGGATTTTCGTTGGTTATGCACCCAGCAGGAAGGGTTTTTGAATCTACAACAAAAGAACCCGTCGAATAATGGAAACAATTCATGTCACTTTCGATGAGCTGCATCAGACAATGGCTCCTGTACGCATCAGTTTAGGACCCGAGCCTATCATGATGACCCCTGGACAACTCAATTCAGTCAGCCCCATCGCCTGTCCCTGCAACTACATACATTCCACCAACAGATAAACATCTGGAGATTTTATTCCAACCGATGTTCGATGAATACTTTGATCAATCTACAGATTGTGAACCAGTACCTATGACTACTGTTGTTAACGCTTTAATTGTTTCTACAAATACATCTGTTTCTACAATGATTGCTCAAGATGCACCTTCTATAAGGAATTCACTGTCATCCTCACAAGTGCATCCTCTAGTCTTTCCTCAAGGTGTTGCAGCTGGACCAACTATCGAAGACACCTCAATTACTCAAGCTGGCCTTCATCCCTCAGTTAACCCTGTTGCTGGAGAACCTAGTTCTGCACAGTCAACATCAGGGGATGTTAGTTTAGCTGAACCCAACCGAGTGAATCAACCACTGGATTATCTCAGAAAATAGACCAAGGATCACCCTCTTGATAATATCGTTGGTAATCCTTCTCGTCCGATAATATTAAAAATTTATTAAAAAATATAAATATGTTTTTTTTTCCGGTATCCACCAGAAAACAGTTAGCTTCCGATGCTTTGTGGTGCTGTTAACATACCGTACTGTCAAAAGTCGAACCAAAGAACTTCAAAATGGCTGTGAATGAAGATAGCTGGTTTGAAGCTATACAAGACAAAATTCACGAATTTGATCGACTTAAAGTATGGGAACTAGTACCACGCCCAGACTATGTAATGGTTATTGGTCTCAAGTGGATTTACAAAGTCAAGCTTGATGAGTACGGTGATGTTCTGAAAAACAAAGCTCCCACGACTTGGGATGAAGAGTTTAACCCCTGAGAGCATTTCGAATTTCTACTCCCACGACTTGGGATGAAGAGTTTAACCCCTGAAACCCTCAAACGCCTTCAAGAAGGAGAGGATGAGTAAATGAAGGCGTCTGCTGGCATCTCTTCAGGCCCCGTTCTTTAAAGAGAAGAAAGGTGTACGCTTCAGTGCGCTTTATCTTCAA
>BQNB010044891.1:0-39788 GCA_026074375.1 Tanacetum coccineum
TATCCTTGGGTCTTGTAGTTGTTGCTGTTGTAGCAGCAGTAGTAACAACTTTAGGCTTAGCTGCTTTAATCTGTATAAGTGTCTGAGCCAGAGTGATTTCCTCATTAGTTGTAGGAACAGCACTATCATCAATACTAGCAATAGTAACTGCTTCACCAGCAGTACTATCATCAGGCTTCTTACTATGTTTATCTTTTCCATCAACTTTAGCTTCCACATGCATTACATCATCCTCCAAAACTCCAGAATCAAACATTAAATCATCATTTTGTCTTTCTTAAGTTTCATCAACCAAAGAAACATCAACATCAGCATCAATATCTTCAATACTCCTCTCCTGTTTGGATGCATCTTCAGGAGCACCCAAACTCTCCTGGTCTTTAGAGGACTCAACTTTCCTAGACATACCAGCTTTCCTGAGTCTTTTCAAACCTGTAGGTCTTGACATTTTCCTCCTTTCTAACCCCTGGATCCTCTTCTTCAAAGCAACAATCTCCTTAGCTTGAGCATCCTTTGCTTTTTGTAAATCAAGAACCTATGTTTGCAATTTGGTACATAAAATCATTAAATCAGTTAGTTGCATGCTATCCTCACCACTAGGTTGTGGATCATTGGAAGGTGTTGGTACACTTTCCTCATGCTCTGCCTCATCTTGAGGAACCTTTGCCTTATCTTGAGGAACCTCTGCCGCCTGTCTTTGAGCCTTCTTAGATTGTTTATCCTTCTTGGGTTGGGAAGATGAAGATGGTTGATCAATAATGTGTATTTGAGTGGAATTAGTTGGATGATCTGAATCCTTACCCATTTCTTCAATAGGTTGAACCATCATGGTATCAAATAAAGGTGTTATTCTCCTAGAGAAATCCTTTCCAGCTCTCTTTATATTGGCAAAAACTTTCTTTGTATGAAAGGGATTAACAAAAATCTTCTTGTGAGTTGACATATTACAGAGTTGTTGATTAATGAAAACTTGGAGAAAAAGTAGATACAGCAATACATGCCAATTCTTCAAAGATAGTAGCAGTTGGAAGACAATCAGTACCTTCTGCATCATCCAAGTGAAGATCTCTCCTTATGCTTGACTCCGTAACAATAACCCTCTTCTTATCAACTAGGGCTTGTAACTGTCGCACTCCATTAACTGTCTGTACCTTGGCAGTTGCCTAAAATTGTTCAATACAAGATGTGTAGATTACTGGATTGACTGTTAAGGCATATGAAACAGAACTTGCTTTCAGGAAATCGATTATCTCCGCAAACCCATCACTTTCTTTGGGTTTTTCCAAGAACGCGACCACATTGTGTGTTTCAGCAAACTTAGGGCTTGACATAATGATGAATTTGATGATCAAAGATGAAAATTGAATTAGGGTTTATGGTTAGAGAGTGTTTGAATAAGTGAAATCGAATAAAGAAGTAAATGAAACCCTTAATCGAAGTATTTATAGAATCACCCTCAACAGCAGAAACTTGAACTGGCAGCATTAACATACGCTTAACAGCAGAAACCAATACGGACAGTACTAATTTAAGCCTAACAGTCTCTGAGCCTTCTTAGATGGTTTATCCTTCTTAGGTTGGGAAGATGAAGATGGTTGATCAATAATGTGTATTAGAGTGGAATCAGTTAGATGATCTGAATCCTCACCCATTTCTACAACAGGTTGAACCATCATGGTATCAAAATAAAGGTGTTATTCTCCTAGAGAAATCTTTTTCAACTCTACATTAATTTAAGCTTAGCAGCATTAAGTTGAAACTGAGCAGCATTAAAAAGAATACACCAGTAATCATTCAATGTTCATTCCAATAAGCAACTTTTATCATCAAATTTGATTCACACACACTCTCTTTCTGTTTTTATGCTCACAACATCTCTCAATTCTTTTTGCTCACATAATCACTCATTTCTGTTTTTATGCACACATCTCTCTTTCTATTTTTAAGCTCACAAAATCTCTTATTTCTTTTGGCTTACCAAGACACTCTTTCTATTTTTATATGACAGTTGTGTATAAAATTTCATCAATTCTAATGAGTTTCATACTGTCCTCCCCACTTCCAAGTGCGTAACCTCTTGAGAGAGGTGGATCAATGAACTGTTTAGATGTAATCTCAAACCTAGTTTGAGCATTCACATCCCCCAATATGGTATCTTGGCACCTGGGACCACTACCTGAATCAATTCCCTAAGGAGTTGATTCATTAAGTGTTGCCATGGATTGGGTCTTATTTGATGTTACCACTGTCCTGCTCTGCTTCTAAGCTAGAAGCAGTAGTGGCAGCCCTTTCCATTCTGTCACCCAACTCCTTATGGACAGCCTCATCACCAACATTTATTAGGGGACCACTAGACTGAGGTATCTTGGTGTCCCGACCTCTTTTGATATGCCTAGATATGTTTTGATCCCTTTTGAACATACTCATGATATAACACATCCTTTCATCCATGCTTTTTGGTTGTATAAATAAGGAACCTCCCCTCAAGAGATAAGAATTTGAAACAGTTGCAACTTTGGTGCCCATGTCATCTTAACAGTATTAACATTTGCCTGGCAGTAGAAATTTTCTGCCTAGCAGTATTAACTGAAGTCGAACAGCATTAACTCTATCTTCAATAATTATGCAACAACATGCCTCTATTCATCACAAGCACACTAGAAAAGACTAGATAGACATGTGGGAATTCATGAGGATCCATATTTATGCATAACCCATGAATAAAAGTTAAACACTGTGAACCAAGACCATTATCTTTCTTCAAAAAGGTGAAGCATTCAACATCAGGTATTCAACATGCTTTGCCTGCAAATGTTAGTTCATAGCCAAATATACAAACTCCAAAACATTTTCTTCTTAACAGCATTAACTATGACTAACTGTTTTAACAAACAGTCTTAAGTATAACTAACAGTTTTAATTATACTTAGCAGTATTAATTGAGAAAACTAACAGTATTAATCCTTTACAAAACTTTTACAAAAACATAAAGAGATATAGACAGTTAAGGATTCAGCATTCCAATACTTGAGACCAAGTATTGAAATCTGCCTGCATCAAAACCTTTTGTAAGAAGATCTGCAACATTTAAATCAGTATGAATTTTAACCATTTGTATTAACTTTTTAGTGTTGCAATCTCTTATAAAATGATGCCTAATCTCTATATGTTTTGTTTTAGAATGTTGAACAGGATTTTCAATAATGCAGATAGTACTGTTATTGTCAATATTAATGACAGTGTTCATGAAATTGTACCCATAATCCAGCAATTGGTTTTGAATCCAGAGTACTTGTCCACAGCAACTAGCAGCAGCCACATATTCAGCTTCAGTTGTAGAAGTGGCAACCACAGTTTGCTTTTTACACTGCCAAGATATCAACCTGTTTCCCAAAAACTGACAGCCTCCAGTTGTAGACTTTCTGTCTAGAGTTGCTCCAGCATAGTCACTATCAGTATAAGCAACCAGTTCAAATGGAGAATCCCTAGAATACCAAAGACCTAAATTTGGTTTGCTTTTCAAATATCTAAAAATCCTTTTGACTGCTAAGAGATGTGATGTCTTAGGAGTAACTTGAAATCTAGCACATGCACATACTGCAAACATGATATCTGGTCTAGATGCAGTGAGATACATCAAAGACCCAATCATAGATCTATAGAGATGTACATCAACATCATCAGCATCTCCATCCTTGACCAAAGGTTTTTCCAAATCAACAGGAGTTGAAGCAGTCTTCACATCAGAGTAGTTAAACTTCTTCAAAATTTTAGCTACATATTTGTCCTGACTTATAAATATTCCATCTTCCTTCTGTTGTACTTGTAGCCCTAGAAAGAAAGTTAGTTCTCCCATAGAAATCATCTGAAACTTATCTTTCATTAGCTTCTCAAAGCCAGTACATAACTCCTTGTTTGTGAAGCCAGATAATACATCTACATATACCTATACAAGCAAAATATCTCCTTTTTGCTTCTTAATAAATAATGGTCTAATCTAATCATCCCCTTTTAAACCCTATGCTGCAACAGATAGTTAGCCAAAGTTTCATACCATGCTCTTGGTGCTTGATGCAAACCATAAAGTGCCTTGACCACCTTGTAAACTTTGTCTGGATGGTCAGGATCTTTAAATCCTGGTGGTTGAGTAACATAGACTTCTTCCTTAATGGTTCCATATAAGAAAGCACTATTTACATCCATTTGATATACCAGAAAACCCATAAAAGAAGCATAGGCCAAAAACAATCTTATTGCCTCAATTCTTGCCACAGGTGCAAACACTTCTTCATAATCAATACCTTCTTCTTGTCTATGACCCTGTGCAACTAACCTTGCTTTATTCCTAATCATAATTCCCCTTTCATCTTTTTTGTTTCTGAAGACCCATTTAGTTCCAATAGCCTTCTTTCCATTAGGGAGATCCACCAGTATCCAAACTTGTTGAAGTTTGAATTGCAGAAGTTCTTCCTGCATTGCTTCCACCCAGGATGAATCAGATAGAGCTTTAGCAATGCTTGTTGGTTCAATCTGTGATAGGAAACAAGCATATAAACAAGTATTTAGGGTATCATGTGTTTTTTGCTCATACACATCACAGGAAACCCAATTTTCAAAAGTATGTTTAAACATTTCTTCTTGTCTGAACAGTTGACTACACTTCACCAATCATATTGTCATTGGATGATCTTTAGAATTCTTGTATTGGAGTGGTGGAACAATATGCATTTGTTAATGTACACCCAAATCAACTTTTGGTTCCTCTTTGAGTACTGTCTTCTCTTCATTTGGACTAGCCATAACAAATACTTATGGAAGACCAACAACATTCAGTCCTAAACTACCGAATATTAACATCAATACTGATATTATTTAACTTGTTACCCAACATCATTAAAGTGTGTTGGTGTGTGGTTCATCTTAGAACTGCTATCATCTAAAAAACCTTTCTGTCAGAATTCTCATTAATTAGACCATCTCAACTTGCTTTTGATCATCATCAGCAGTTTTTTGTTTTCACCATTATCAACATTCTTTAAAGTGTGAACAAAGTATGAAGTATCTTTCAAATTGGCATCACAATGCAATCTTGACTGTTTTCATCTGATTACCTGTAAGAGTCACTAGAAACTGTACCTCAGAAACTGGTACGAGTATGTTCATAGTATTGGGTTAGAGAGTCAATAACAAACAGCTTTATGGACCAGTCCCTTCTATCATAGGCTTATTCGTTAAAAACTCAATATGAAAGTTTTTTCTTTACCCACTAGTTATAGTATTAGTATAGCCCTAAAAGCTTACTACTCAAAGAGTATCCAACAAAGAAACCTTCATCACTTTTGCCATCAAACTTGCCTAAACTATCCAAAGTATTAAGAATAGTAACATGACAACCAAATGGTCTCATAAAACTTAGAGCTGGTTTAAAACCTCTAAAAAGTTCATAAAGTGTCTTGTTATGAGGCTTGACTCAAAACCTTGTTGTACGATATCAATCAGTAGAAATAAACCTGCTTTCTTACTCTGCCCAAAAATGTGGTTGGTAACTAAGAGTCAGCTAACATAGTTCTAGAGCAGCCTCAAAGAGTTTCCTATTCCACCTCTCAGCAACACATTTTGCTGTAGGAGATCCTAGCTACACTATATTCTCTCATAATACATTTTCTTCTTTGCAAAAATCATCTATAACTCTGTTCTTTAAACTCTATTTTATATCTCTTCTGATTATTTTTTTACTTTCTCATCCACTAGTTTTCTATTTCTTTGAATAAATCTCTTAAGGATCACTCCTGTTTTCATCTTATTATGTTAAAAAGAAAACCCATGTAAATCTACTATAATCATCAGTGACTACTAAGCAATACTTCTTATGCATCAAGCTACTCACAAAGGTTGGACTAAACAAATCCATATGTAGCATAAACAAAGGCTTAGTAATAGGATTCAGAACTTTAGACTTAACAAGAAAGCTCTGGTTGCTTCCTTTAAAACAAGCAACACATAAGTTTGGGCCATTTTCAAAACGTGTTTGTAGGTTTAATCCTCTATTACTAGATTATCCCTGACAAGCTTATTTATGTTTTAAAAATTTATATGGCCAATTCTTTATGCCAAAGCAATTGATTCATCTAAATGTAGCCTTTGCAACAATACCAAGTCAAACTTTCTTTAGAAACAATGTTCTTCATATCAAAACTGTACATATTGTCCTTTCTAGGAATTTTAAGAAGTATCTGATTTTCATCAGGCAACTTAAAATTTGGAGACAAGACAAGACATTCAGTATCTGTAAAAAGGACATAGTTTCTTTTTGTCACACATCTGTGAGACACTAAAAAGATTGAATTTTAACTCATTGATAAAGAATAACATATTCAAAATCAGTTTATCAGATCTTAAGATTTCCTTACATGAATTTTTACCACCATAAGCACCTCCTCTAAATGCAACATAACCTCCATCAAACTGCTTGAAATCATAGAGATCAGCCATGTTACCAGTCATGTGCCTTGAGCATCCACTGTCAACAAATCATGTATCATCATGTTGTGGATTGCCCTGCACAAAAGATTAAACAAATTAGATTTCTTTAGGGACCTAAGCCATTACTGACTTGGATTGCCCCGTGCATCAATGTATTTTTGCTTTTAAAAATCAAGTGATGCACCATTAGATTTGTAGGTCTCCAAACCTAAAAAACATAATCTGAGGACTTTTACAAACAGCATTGAACCCATTTACCCTGGCAGCATTAACGATGTTACTATTGGCCTATCATTATAACTACTCTGGGCCTAATAGTATTAAACATTGTGATCCTGTATGACCTAGCAATTAGTTAAACTACCCTAGGCCAAACAGTATTAACCTTATGATTAAAATGCCTAGATAGTTTAATGCTAGGTTTCTTATAAAAGACCTTTGACATAGAATTGTCTGATTTAAATAAATGAGTTTTATCCCTCGCACAATCACTGTTTGTTTTGGGTGAGCAGTATAAACTGACTTAACAGTATTAAGTGGGGCGAGGCTAGTGTTCAATAAAACTACTTTGGGAGACATATTCCTGAGTACATTAGGGTGTGTGTTTTTGGCATGCACCCTATTGCAGTTATTTCTATATGTTATGCCTCTTCTTTGATGATTATGACAATTATACTGCAAATGATTAAAACTTCCACATATATAGCAAGCCTTTTTATACATCACAAAATCTTTTCCTAGTTGATTGGACTTTTGTCCATTCCAATTCCTCTAATTCCCCCTAGGAAATTGTGATCTATACATTTCTGCATACCTAACTGACTTTTTTAACAAGTTTTTTTTTTCTTTTTCAGTTTACCAGACTCTTTCTTAGCAGCAGTAGGTATAACAATTTTCTTTTCAGACTTAGGCTTAGGCTCATCTTCTTCCTCATCATCTGATACCCAATCCTCAATAATTGGAGCATCATTATTCTTCCTATCTTTCTTAGGTTCTACTTCATCAACACTCTTACTAGTGTTAGACTCACAACCTTCAACAGAGCTACTTTTGACCTGTGGGACTTGTTCTTCTACCAAAGACTTATCAAAAATTTCCTTAGAATTATCTGACTTATTTTCACAAACAACATTAGACTTTTTCTTGCTATTCTCAGGAACATAGCCTCTGAATTCAGGCTCTTTGAATTCTTCAAGACCAGAATAAGACAGATCTAGTTTGTTAGGTCTATTATAAATTAAATGATGAGGTGGAGGAACTACACTATATCCAAAACCCTTTTTACTATTGTCAGTTATATGACTTCCTAACAACTGATCTAAGTCTTTTGAGGCCTTGTCAAATTTCTCAATTTTAAAATCAATGGCATCCTTTTCTTGCTTAAGTTTTTCAAACTCTGTTTTAAGCGTATTAATTTCATATTGTTTGATTCCTACTTCTCTTTTAAGGACAACAACTTCTTCACTAAAAAGAACCTCATTCTTCCTATATGTGACAAGTTGTGCCTTAACAGTATCTAGTTCTCTTTTATAAGTGATTGCCCTAAATTCAGTTTCATTTTTTTCTAGCAACCAAATCATCATATTGTTTCTTAAGAGAATCATAGTTTTTCAAACAATTTTTAGAGCAAGTCTTATCAGTGTATACCTCTGAGTCTGAAAATGCCATTAGAGCCATGTTACATCATAAACTTGTTCTTCTGCATCACTCCAATCAAAACCTACGCACCATCAAATAGCCAACATTGCCTTTGAAGTGTCTTCATTGGTTCATTGCTTCTTGGTGTTGTCTTGATTTTTGAACTGACCTTCCTTGCTTCTTGGTGCTCTACACTCTTTGGCAAAGTGTCCTAACTTATGACAGTTGTAACACTCTACCTTAGATTTATCATATCCAACAATATCATTACCATTAATGAAAATCTTATTGCCTGTCTTTTGATAGTACTTCTTTGCTCTCACACTTAGCAAAGAGAGTTGCCACTTCAGATCCATTGCTTCCAAATCATCTTCATGAATTTTCTCTAAGTCCTGATGTAGGACATTAGAACCATTTGGATTATTCAAACCATGGGGAAACAATACACAATATTATCACTGACACTTGCAGTGCAAACTTGTGAACTGACAGTATTAACACTAGAGCTAGCAGCACTAACTTGTGAAGAAGCAGTGTTAGCATTATTGGTATTGCTAGAGCTTGGCGCAGACATGAAGGCCAAGTTTTGACCACCAATGAAGTAACCAACAGTTTTTTATATTCTTTTTTTTCAACAATTTTGAAATTGTTGTACAAATCATCTATACTCATAGTCTTCAATCTTCAGCTTTTTATCCAAACAACTAGAAGATGTAATCCACTCATGTGGTAAATGCTATAAAAAATTAAGGTTAAATCTTCCTTTTAGCGTAATCATCACACCAAGATAGCAAGGCTACTGACTATCTTCTGAAGCTATTTGAAATAGATCAAGAGACCTGCACTTGTTTGGCATTGAAATTCACATTCTCCTATTGTTGCTTCAAGAGAGTTTTCTGAGTTTTCTTGGTAGCTTTCATACCCCAAGATCTTGTTTCCAAAAGCAAGCAACTAGATTTAGCATCTGGATACTGACTGAATGTTAGCTGATGTTCATTTGGAAGTGCCATGAGTAACAAACCCCTAGCTTTGACATCATTCTTTTTCTTTGTCTTCTCTTCTGCAGTTGCAGGTGTAGACATCTTTGTAACTCTGGTATCCCATTCTCCTCATGTTTGAGAATTAAGACTCCAATGAATCACATTTACTATCACTTCCTAAAGTCAATAGTCTTGATCTAGACAGTACTCTCTAAATCCTTAAAGCCCACATCTTCATACCCCCCTAATTTTAGTAAGGAGCTTGCAATAGGACCACTAAATTGTGAGTTCAAGCTCCATGTCCTTATATATCAAAGTTTCTCAAAGTAAGGCTATCTTATACACTTGTTGATCCCAAATCTATATTGATTCCTTACCTTTAAAAGGAGTATTTACCTTGGTTAAATCCAAAATAACAATAGTAAAAACTTTGTGTGAATATCAAAGAGTATGCAAAATCTACTCTTTAATATCTAGAAGATATATCAATGAAACAGTAAACTTGAATGAATGAACATAAGATGTAATAAAACGCTTCAATATTATTAATGATGATAATACGAGTACTCTATCCTAGCACTAGGGTTTACAACCTTGAAGCTTACAAGACTCTTAATCTTTGGATCTATGTATGTGTGTTTGAGAATATGAGAGATCTCTGTCTATGATGATATATTCAACTAATGCCCTAGAGCCTCCTTTTATAGACTAAGGAGTCCTAGTCGGCTTACAATATATTCTACATAAACGTAATCTTCTAAATAAATACATTATGCATATCTTGTACATAAATATCTCAACACATATCTTCACACGCATTCTTGTTCTCCAAACAATCTTTCTCTTTAATACGTCTTTATCCTCTTGATAGTGGATAGTCTTCAAACACGCAATCTTTCCACCAACAGCACTAATAAACATAAGCAGTAGTAATATTAGTACTAGCAGTACTAATATACACTAACAGTAGTAACCTATACTAGCAGTCTTAACTATTACTACTAACAGCACTAACTATTTAGCTTATATTTTAGTCTTCAACACCGAGCAGTCTTAACTTCAACTAACAGCAGTAACTGTATGCTATCAGTACTAAATTATGCTAACAGTAGTAACTAGCAATGGTAACATTATACTACCAGTACTAACCACTTAGCATAATTTCCATTATATACCAGAGCAGCAGTAACTTCTAAGACTCCATGAAGTCTTTTAAGTCCCAACAATATGACAATTCCCACATGGAGGAACCCGAAGCAAGAGTACAAGAAGTGAAGTATTTCTACATATTCCTGACTAGGAGTAAACTCGCATATCACAAAGTAGCCATTTGGCCCTAATCCCTTCCAATATTACACGGAACCTATTCATTATAGAAGGACACCCATCGAACCTCAAAATACCATGCAACATTGGGCATGTGCATGTTGAAAAAGCCTACATTGACCTTAACTCCCCCTAAATATCATGACCCGAATGATGTATAATTAGAGCATGAGAAGAAAACTTGACCCTAAGGAAAATCCGAATGGAGGAGTTAGCAATTTCACAAGAAGGATTAAGGGAATGCATATCTTCGTAGGAAACTTCACCTATATCGTAGACTTTATGATTATTGAAGATATTAGTTTAATCATAGACCCAAGGCTATCACAAGTAGTACTAGGAAAACCTTTCATTGAAATATCCAACATGACTCACGACCCACCTAAAGGTGTTGTAAGATTCATTAACGGGATCGATGAAGTTGCCCCATAAGACAAGACAATATGATTCACTATCAGACTTGGAAAAAGAGCATACCAAATTAGT
Source organism: Tanacetum coccineum (assembly GCA_026074375.1). Taxonomy (NCBI): domain Eukaryota; kingdom Viridiplantae; phylum Streptophyta; class Magnoliopsida; order Asterales; family Asteraceae; genus Tanacetum; species Tanacetum coccineum. The sequence continues at coordinate 10,914 of BQNB010044891.1, forward strand.
CTATCTTAGGAATGAAGAAGACAAGAGAAGAAGAGTAAAGTACGTAATGAGCAAGATACTAGGATTTTACAAAGAATGCGTAAGGAGCTTTGGAACCCATACCTAACAAGAATTGATGAGATGGAGAGAGTCAACATAATGGAATTGTGACTTCGTGACCTAGCTCCAATACTCGTAAATAAAGAATATCGCGTTCTTTATGAGTGCAACCCAAATTACATTTCCCGGCATATTATGAAATGTCATGTGGTTTTAATTCTTTATAGTTTTGTTTTATTTCTGTTTGAACTATCTTGTAATCATGCTTTGTTTTGTTGATCTTTAACCTCCTCTGTAATTTCAATCAATGTATTTTGCAAAATTAATAAGTGTATGGGAATTTATGCCGTCTTTTTGAGCCAAACTAAAACATGTTAAATGAATTGTTTAGATTAATTGCGTTATTTTTCGAGTCATATGAATGAATTTGATAAATCTCAGATATGCAGCTATTTGTACAAGAATTAACTTATGGAATCAACGTAAGAAATTTTTTCATCAAAAACCAAAATTTCGTTTTCCACAAATGTGGAGATGGTGTCACTATTTTAACACGCGATGCCGTCACTATGATACCAAGTGACGGGTCTACAAAAACCCTGACGGCTCATAGTCCCCAGGCCGCAAGAAAACATAAAAGTTTTTAAATTCTTATTCAAAATAAAACTTGCACAACATTTAAAATATGTACTTTCATTTTATAAACCTGCAAAACTAATGAGTTTAACAATCCTATCATCCTATCTTTACTGCTTTATCGAGTTAAACCCTAAATTCACGTTGTATATTATGTATATCGCACAATAATATGGCTTGGAATAGTTTGTCTTTGTCTTTGATTACACGTTATATTTGATGAGAAGAAGCTTGGAAGTTCTTAGAAAGTTTCATTGAATGATTATTGGAGGACAATTTAACTAGTTATCGCATGTTTCTTCTCCATTATTGAGCAAACCATGGGAGTACTAGTTTTTTTTACTTGTTTTCTTCTCCCTTTATTCATTTTTACAGGTACTTCTATAGAATATTGAGGACAATGTTCAACTTAAGTGTAGGGAGGAATAAGCCTTAGAAACTATTCTTTCATTTTCCATTTGCTTGTTCCTTAAAATGATAGGTAATATATCGAAACATAGCATAAAAAGGTAATTTTGACCAAAATTTAAATTTTTTTATGACACATACCGACGAAAACCGAGTATTAATAGCGTTTCATGGATAGGTTTATGTATGACTAGCACAAAAACCCTCAAAATTCCACCCTAAAATGTGAGGTTCGCCTTTAGATCTTTAGGAATTCGGGTATCAATTATTAATACTCAAGATAGTTTATACCTTTAGCTTTCTCGAGTTAAGGTTTGAATGCAATCATATGTGTCTATTCCGTCGTTACGGATGTGTACGTATGGTCTTAGTCGCCTTTTCTGGAGCATTGGTATCAGTATTAAATTATAAGAGTGTACCGGTAATATATTAAATTCTAGAACTTGTTTTTGTGATGCATCCCGAGACCGCATAGTGAGTATTAGGATTTGCTAGATAAGAGGCACTAGGATTAACCTATGTTTTAAACCTGTAATTGTTATTATGGTCACATCGATCATATAACTATCCCACACCCTTGAACAATTTCTTTGTGTGAAAGGGATTACAAAAATATTCTTTAAGTAGGACATATTACCAGTTGTTGAATAATGAAAAAACTTGAAGAAAACAATGGAGACAACAAGAATATTGACTCCTCCATTCTAAGTGTTTTCACAATTGCATAAATATATTACATAGATAGGTTAAACTTCTGATTAGTTTGCCAAGCATATATGATCAAAACAAGCCATAGAACTACTAAACTCATTCCATGATAGTCGATTTAAATTAAGCATTGAGTAATGTTTGAATGAAATACTTCACTGTTGGAGCGAAAAAGGCTTTTATAAAAAGTAAGCTTTTTGAGATGGGCCATTTCATTTTACCCATATGTGCCAATCTTCAAATGATGTGTCAGTTGGAAGACCTCAGTACCTTCTGCGTCATTCAATCGGAGATCTCTTAATGCTAGACTCCGTAACAATAACCCTCTTTTCTTATTCAACTAAGGCTTGTAACTGTCGCACTTCATAAACTGTCTTAGTACTTGGAAGTTGCTAAATTGTTCTATACAGATGTGTCGATTATGGATTGACTATAAAGCATATGAAACAGAACTCTGCTTTAGGAAATCACTTCTCTCTGCAAACCATCACTTTCTTTGGGTTTTTCAGGAAGCGACCACATTGTGTGTTTCTAGCAAACTCTAGGGCTTACAATATGCATGACTTTGATGATAAACGATGAAAAATGAAAATTAGGGTTTATGGTTTACGCGTGTTTGAATAGTGAAATCGAATAATGAAGTAAATGAAAACCCTTAATGAAAGGTATTTATAGACTCACCCTACACAGCAAAAATTGACTGGGTAGCCTTAACATACGCTTACGAAGAAACAAATAGGCTTAGGAAGTACTAATTAAGCCTAACAAATTAACTTAAGTTAGCTAGTTTTATTGTGAAATCTGAGCCGCATTAAGAAGTTATACACCAGCAACTTCATTGATAACTTTTCATTACAAAAAGCTTACTTTCATTATCAATTTGATTCACACATTCTATTTGTTTTTATGCTCACAAACATCTCTTAATTCTTTTTGCTCATCATAATTTACTCATTTATGTTTTTATGCACTCATTTCTTTTATTTTTAAGTTACACAATCTCTATTTCTTTTGGTTACCAAGCCACCTCTTTCTGTTTTTATATGAACGTTGTGTAGAAAATTTTTGTCATTCCCAATAAGTTTTATACTGTCCTCCCACTTCTATGTGTTATAACCATCTTCGAGAGAGGTGGATCAATGGATTGTTATAGATGTAATCTCAAACCGAGTTTTGAGCATTACGTCCCAATATGGTTTTGGCATTGGACATACCTGAACCAATTCCTATGGAGTTGATCTCAATAAGGTTCCCATGGATTGGGTCTTATTTGATGTTACCATGTCCTATCTGTTCTAAGCTAGAGCAGTTAGTGGCAAGTCCATTCCATTCTGTTCACCCAATCTTATGGATAGCTCATCACCAACTTTGTTCAGAGGGACCCTCTTGATGAGGTTTTCTTGGTGTCTGACATCGTTTTGATATGCTCTAGACGTGTTTTAATACCTTTTGAAATTCTATCATGATATAAGCAACATCTTTTCATCCATGCGTTTTGTTGTAGTAATTAAGGAAACTTCCTTCAAAATTGCCTCAAGTGATTAAGAATCTTTTTTTATTTTTTTTTTTTTTTTTTTTTTTTTTTGTTTTTTTTTTTTTTTTTTTTTTTTTCGTTATTGAAAATAGTGGCAACTTTGGTGCCCCCAATGTTCCTCTTTAAAACATTAACTTTCTGTCTGGAAGTTAGTAATTTTTGTCCCTAGCAGTATTAACTGAAGTCGAACAACATTTTCTTATCTTCATAATTATGCAACCAACATGCCCTTATTCTATCACAAGAACATCTAGAAAAGACTAGGAAGACATGTGGGAATTCATGAGGATCTAATAATTTTTGCAATTCAACCATGGATAAAGTTAAACACAGTGAACAAAGACATTACTTTCTCCAAAGATGAAGCATCCATACAACTACGTAGTCAAATGATTTGTTGCAATGTTAGTTCATAGCAAATATAAAAAACTCCAAACATTTCTTCTTAGCAACATTAACTATGACTAACAATTTCAACAAACAATCTTAAGTATAACTAATAGTTTTAATTATACTTAGCAGTATTAATTGAGAAAACTAACAGTATTAATCCTTTACAAAACTTTTTCAAAAGCATAAAGAGATATAGACAGTTAAGGAATTAACATTCCAATACTTGAGACCAGGTATTTAAATTTGCTTGCATCAAAACCTTTTGTAAGAAGATTCTGACAAATTTAAATCAGTATGAATTTTACCATTTTTATTAACTTTGTAGTGTTGAATCTTTATAAAATGATGCCATGGAATCTTTTATATGTTTTTGTTTTAGAAATGTTAAAATGAGGAATTTTCAATATCGTAAAATAGTAACTGTTATTGTTAATATTAATGATAGTGTTCATGAAATTGTACCCATAATCTAGCATTGTTTTGAATCAGAGTACTTGTTAAAACAACTAGCATAACATTAATATTCAGCTTAGTTGTAGATAAGTAGCAACATAGTTTGCTTTTTACACTGCAAGATATCAACTGTTTCCTAAAAAATTGAACAAACTCCAGTTGTAAGACTTTCTGGTCTAGCGTTGCTCCAGCCATAGTCACTATCAGTATAAGCAACAGTTCAATGGAGAATCCTTAGAATTACCTTAAGACCTAAATTTGGTTTGCTTTTCAATATCTAAAATTCCTTTTGAATGTTAAGTGATGTGTTGTCTTAGGATGTAATTGAAAATCTAGCACATGCACATATGCACATATGATATCTGGTCTAGATGCCTGTGAGATACATGAAAGACCCAAATCATAGATTTATAAGATGTACATCAACATCATTCAAGCATCTCATCCTTTGACCAATGTTTTTCCAAATAAACTCAGGAGTTGAAGCAGTTTCACATTAGAGTAGTTAAACTTCTTCAAAATTTTAGTACATATTTGTCTGATTTATAACATATTCCATTCTTCCTTGTCTGTTGTCTTGTAGCCTAGAAATAAAGTTAGTCTCCCATAGAACTCATCTGAAACTTATCTTTCATTAGCTTCTCAAAGCATTACCATAATCCTTGTTGTTGAGCCAAAGAATTCATCACATAGACCTATCCAAGCAAAATATCTCTTTTTGTTTTACTAAATAATGTTCTAATCTCTCATTTAGCCCTTTTTAAACCATTGCTCAACAGCAGTTAGCCAAAGTTTCATTATACCCCCTCCCCCCCTATGCTCTTGTGTTGATGCAAACCATTAAAGTGCCTTGAACCACCTTGTAAACTTTGTCTGGAGGTCAGGATCTTTAAATGCCTGGTGTTGAGTAATCGACTTTCTTATTAGTGAGTTACCATATAAGAAAGCTTATTTACATCCATTTTTGATTTACAGCAAACCCATAAAAGACACATAGGCCAAAAAACAATATTTATTGCTCAATTCTTGCACAGGTTGGCAATCATTCTTACATAATTCAATTCCTTAATCTTATCTATGACCCTGTACAATAACCTTGTTTATTCCTAATCTTAATTCCTATCATCTTTTTTGTTTCTGACGACCCTTTTAGGTTCCAATGTTCTTTTCCATTAGGGAGATTCCACCAGCTATCCAAACTTGTTGAAGTTTGGAATTGCGAAGTTCTTCCTGCATTGCTTCCACCTAGATTAACTCAGACTAGAGCTTTAGCAATGCTTGTTGTTCAATCTGTGATAGAAACCAAGATATAAACCATATAGTAATTTAGGGTATCATGTGTTTATTGCTCTATACACTTCATGGGGGAAACCTTGTATAAAAAGTAGGTTTTAACATTATTCGTGGTCTTGAACAGATGGACTAACTTCACCAATCATTATTGTAAATTGGAGATCATTTCATGAATTCTTGTATTGGGAGTGGTTGTTGGAACAATATAGGAATTTGTAATGTTCCCAAATCAATCTTTGGTACTCTGAGTACTGTCTTCTTCATTTGGACTAGCAGTACTAACTGATGGACCAACAACATTAAGTCTAAGACTACCAATATTAACATCAAGACTGATAGTATTAACTTGTTACCCAACATCATTAACATCTTTAGAACTGCTATCATCTAAAAACCTTTCTTGTTCAGCATTCTCATTATTTAGACCATCTTCAACTTGCTTTGTGCGCATTCTCATGCAGTTTTTTGGTTTCACCATTATAATCATTCTTTATAGGTCGAATCAAAGGTTTGAAAGTATCTTTCCATAATTGGATCACTAGCAATCTTGTTGTTTGTCTTGATGTTACCCTGTTTGAGTATTAGAAACTGTTACCTGCAGTAACTGGTACATTATTTCATAGGATAGGGTTAGAGAGTCTCAATATGCAAAACAGTCATTTTGGACAGTCCCTTCTATATAGCTTTTCTTTAAAAACTCAATATTGAATGTTTTCTTTACCCTCTAGTTATGTATTTGTCTACCCTAAAAGCTTTTCTACTCAAGTGTATCCAAAAGAAACCTTCAGCATTTTTGCTCATCGAAACTTGCCTAAAATATCCAAAGTTATTAGGAATAGTAACATGACAGAAACAAATGGTCTCATAAATAAGCTTGAGCTGGTTTAAAAACCTCTAAAAAGTTAATAAGGTGTCTTGTTATGAGGCATTGAATACTAACCCTTGTTTTTGTACATTAACAAGCAGTTGAACTGTCTGCAAATTGTGGTAGGTAATTCTTAGGTCAGCTCAACATTGTTCTTAGCAGCCTCACATGAGTGTCCTATTTCTTCTCTCAGCAACACCAATTTGCTGAGGGTCCTCGCTACATATATATTCTTCTTAATACTTTTTCTTTGCAAAAATCATCTATACTCTGTTCTTAAACTTATTTTATTATCACTTATCAGATATAGTTTTTACTTTCTTATCCTCTAGGGGTTTTTCTATTTCTTGATAAATCTCTTAGATCTCATGGTATTCTTAGTTGTTAAAAATGAAACCATGTAAATCTACTATACTCTCAAGTGGACTATACGCAATACTTTTATGCATAAGTACTCACAAACGGTTGGACCATAAACAAATCTATATGTCAGCATAAACAAAAGGCTTAGTAAATAGGATTACGAACTTTAAACTTACAGAAGAGAGTTGTGTGCTTCTTTTACGACAGGCAAACAAGTTTGGTCTTTCAAAAGTTTTGTAGGTAATCCTCTTACTAGATGATCCTGAACAAGCTTATTTAGGTTTTTTACATTATTATGGCCAAAGTCTTTTATGCGCAAAGCTTTGATTCAGTCTTAATGTGCCTTCTGCATCCAAGACAAGTCATACTTTCCTTTAGAAAAATTTTTTCATATCAAAATGTCCATATTGTCCCTTCTGAGGAATTGTAAGAAGTATCTTACTGATTTTTTCACAGGCAACTTAATAATTTGGAGACAAGAGTAGACATTAGTATTTGTAAAAAAGGATCATAGTTCTTTTTGTCACACTCATCTGTGCGACACTAAAAAGATTGATTTTAACTATTGCTAAAGTATACATTATTCAAAATCAAGTTTATTCAGTTTAAGAGTTTCCTTTACCAGGATTATACCACCATAAGACCTCCTTAATGAACATAACCTCCATCACAACTGCTTGGAAATCATTGAGATCAGGCCATGTTACCAGGCATGTGCTTGCGCATCCTACTGTCAACAAATCATGTATCATATGTTGTGGATTGCCCTGCACTCAGAGAATAAACAAATTAGATGTCTTTAGGGGACCTAAGCCATGTACTGACTTGGATTGGCCTCCCGAGAGTGCATCAAATGTAGTTTTGTCTTTTAAAAGCAAGTGATGCACCATTAGATTTGGTAGGTCTCCAAACCCAATATGCTGAGGACTTTACAGCATTGAACCCATTTGCCCTGGCAGCATTAACTGATGTTCTATTTGCCTAGCCTAGTATTAATTCTCTGGGCCTGAATAGTATATAAACCGGTGATATGTATGACTCGCAGGAAAAAACTCCTTAGGCCTACAGTATTTACATTCTGATTAAAAATGCCCTGTTAGTTATTGTGCGTTTCTTATAAAAGAGCTTTGGATCTAGTAGATTGTGTGATTATAAAAATGAGTTTTAGGTCTTCTAGCATATGAATGTTTGTTTTGGGTGTAGCAGTATAAACTGACCTCTTAGCAGTCTTTAAGTAGGCGAGGCCTGTGTTCAATTAAAATGCTTTGGAGATTATTCCTGAGTAATTAGGGAGTGTGTTTTTGGCATGCACTATTTGTAAATTCTTTCTATTTAGTTTATGTCTCTTCTTTGAGTTTATGACATATTATACTGAAAAATGATTAACTCCCACATTTAAAGCAAGCCTTTTTATACATCACCCAAATCTTTTCCTAGTTGATAGACTTCTGTGCTATTCCCAAATCCTCTGATTCCCCTAGGATATTGTGACTCTATACTATTTTGCCTACCTAAATGACTTTGTTAACTCAGTTTTTCAGGTTTAACAGACTCATTCTTAGCAGCGGTAGGTATAACAATTTTTCTTTTCAGTTAGGCTTAGGCTTCATTTCTTCTTCATCATCTGACACCCAATCCTCAATAATTGGAGCATCATTATTCTTCCTAACTTTCTTAGGTTCTACTTCATTAACACTCTTACTAGTGTTAGATCTTACAACTGCAACAAAGTACACTTTTGACTTGTACGACTTGTTCTGTCTACAAAGGACTTATCAGAATTTTCCTGTAGAAGAATTATCTTGACTCGTCTTTCACAAAGTAACTTTCGTCTCTTTTCTTGCTATTTCCTCGGGACTTAGTCTCTGAATTCAGTTCTTTGAATTTCTTTCAAGACCAGAATAGGTCAGATCTAGTTGTTAGGTTATTATAAATTAAATGAATAAAGGTAGGGAATGCAACTAATCCAAACCCTATTTACTATTGTCACGTTTTATGACTCTTAACAACTGTTATAGTCTGATAAGGCTCTTGTAATTTCTCATTTTAAATCATGGCACCTTTTCTTGCTTAAGTTTTTTCTACCTTGTTTAAGCGCATTAATTTCATTGTTTGATTTCCTTACTTTCTCCTTTTAAGGACAACACTTCTTTCACTAAATAGAAACTCTTTTCTTCTTATATGGTACCAAGTTGTGGTCTTAACGGATCTAGTTCTCTTTTATAGTGATTGGCCCTAATTCAGTTTCATTTTTTTCTAGCAACCAAATCATCATATTGTTTCTTAAGAGAATCATAGTTTTTCAAACAATTTTTAGAGCAAGTCTTATCAGTGTATACCTCTGAGTCTGAAAATGCCATTAGAGCCATGTTTATCTAAACTTGTTCTTCTGCCATGTCACTCCAATCAAAACCTACACCATCAATAGCCAACATTGCCTTTGAAGTGTCTTCATTGGTTCATTGCTTCTTGGTGTTGTCTTGATTTTTGAACTGACCTTCCTTCTGGCTTACTGTGGTGTTTCTACATCTTGTGGCAAAAGTGTAATAACTTACTAGACAGTTGTCAACATTTACATTTGATTTATATTTCCAACAATTTTCATTACACTTTAATGGAAAATCTTATGGCCTGTCTTTTGATAGTACTTCTTTGCTCTTCACACTTAGGCAAAGAGAGAGCAACTTCAGATCATTGCTTCCAAATCATCTTCATGAATTTTCTCTAAGTCCTGATGTAGGACATTAGAACCATTTGGATTTTCACCCCTGAAGCATACACCAATTATTATTATCTGACACTTTTTGAAGTGTGCTAGAAACTTGTGAACTGACAGTATTAACACTAGAGCTAGCAGCACTAACTTGGTGAGAAGCTTAGTGTTAGCTTTTAATTGTATTGCTAGAGCTTGGCGCGACAAGAAGGCCAAGTTTTTTGACCACATGGATTATGTAAACCGTTTATATTATCTTTTGTTCACAAATTATTGAAATTTGTGTTCAAATTCATCTATTAATCATTAGTCTCAATTCAGGCTTATTTATCAGAAAAACTAGTGGAGTATTCCACTCATGTTTGGTAAGATGCTTAATACTTTTAAGGTGAAATCTTCTTGGCGTAAATCATCACACCCAAGATAGCTAGTATATGACTATCTTTCTGAAGCCTATTGAAAATAGAGTCAAGTGACTCTTGACAACTTGTTGCATTGAAATTCCTCACTATTGTTGCTTCAAGAGAGTTCTTCTGAGTTTCGTGGTAGGCTGCATTACCTCAAATCTTGTTTCATGGCTAGAAGCATTAGATTTAGCATCTGCGATACTGACTGGAAAGTTAGTCTGATGTTCATTTGGAAAGTGCCACGAGTTACAAACTCACTAGGCTTTTTGAAATCATTCGTTTTCTTGGTTTACTCTTCTGCCAGTTGCAGGTGTAGACATCTTGTACTGGTATCCATTCTCCTCAGGTGTTTGAGATATTAAGACAAATGAATCTCCCATTTTCTATCACTCCTAAGTGGCATAGTCTTGGATTCTAGAAGTACTGCTTAATCCGCTATTGCCCACATTCATTCTCCCTAAATTGGAGTATTGGATGCTTTGCAATTAGGGACCACTATTTGTAGATTCTAAGTCCATGTCTTATAGATCAAAGTTTCTCAAAGTAAGGCTCTGATACCACTTGTTGATCCCAAATCTATATTGATTCCTTACCTTGTAAAGAGTATGTTACCTTGGTTAAATCCAAAATAACAATAGTAAAAACTTTGTGTGAATATCAAAGAGTATGCAAAATCTACTCTTTAATATCTAGAAGATATATCAATGAAACAGTAAACTTGAATGAATGAAAACATAGAAGTAATTATAAACGCTTCAGATATTATTAATGATGTATTCACGAGTGACTTATCCTAGCACTAGGGTGTCAACTTGAAGTTACAAGCTCTTAATCTTTGGATCTATGTATGTGGTTTTTCTGTTAACTTTCTGGCTCGTGTTGTGTAGAGATTATGAGAGATCTCTGTCTATGATGATATATTAATAAGGCCCTAGAGCCTACTTTTATAGATCTAAGGAGTCTAGTCGACTTTACACTATATTTACTAAACGTAATCTTCTAAATAAATACATTATGCATATCTTGTACATAAATATCTCAACACATATCTTCATACGCATTCTTCTTCTCCAAACGATCTTTATCTCTTTAATACGTCTTTATCGTCTTGACAGTAGATAGTCTTCAAACACGCAATCTTTCAAAACACAGCAATACTAATATAAGCAGTAGTAATATTAGTAATAGCATTTACTTAATATACACTATAACGTAGTAACCTATATAGCAAGTTTACACTATTTACTATAACAGCAATAACTATTTTGCTTATATTTTAGTCTTCAAACGAGCAGTCTTAAATTCAAAACATAACAGCAGGTAAATGTTTGCTATCAGAATTAATTTTGTAACAGTTCGTAACTAGCAATGGTAACATTATACTACCAGTACTAACCACTTAGCATAATTTCCATTATATACCAGAGCAGCAGTAACTTCTAAGAATCCATGAAGTCTTTTAAGTCCCAACAATATGACAATTCCCACAAGGAGGAACCCGAAGCAAGAGTACAAGAAGTGAAGTATTTCTACATATTCCTGACTAGGAGTAAACTCGCATATCACAAGTAGCTCATGTGTGGCCCAATCCCTTCAATATTTCTACGGAACCCTATCATTATAGAAGGACACCCATCGAACCTCAAAATACCATGCAACATTGGGCATGTGCATGTTGAAAAAGCCTACATTGACATAATCCCTAAATTTTCATGACTCCGAATGATGTATAAATAGAGCATAGAGACGAACATTGACCCTAAGGGGAAAAAATCCGAAATGAGGGAGTTAGCAATTTACAAGAGGATTTAAGGGAATGCATACTCTTGTAGGAACTTCACCTATACGTAGACTTTATGATTATGAAGATATTAGTTTAATCATAGACCAAGGCTATCAAAGTTGTACTAGGAAAACTTTATTGAATATCAACATGACTCTCCGACCACACTAAAGGTGTAGTAAGATTCATTAACGGGATCGATGAAGTTGCAACATAAGGACAAGACAATTGATTACTATCAGATTGGAACAAGAGCATACCAATTCGTCTATCTTAGGAATGATAGAAGACAAAGAGAAGAGCGTAACGTAGTTATGAGCAAGATACTAGGATTTTTAAAAGAATTGCGTAGAGCTTGGACCCAATACTAAACTAGAATTGATGATGATGGAGGATGTCATCATAGGACAGTGTGACTTTCGAGTCTAGCTACAGACTCTCGTTAATAAAGAAATAGCGTTCTTGGAGGCAAACCCATTTACTTTTCCGCCATATTAGGAATTGTATGTGTGTATTAATTCTTTATAGTTTGTGTTATTATGTTTGAATATCTTGTAATCAGCTTTGTTGTCTTTAACCTCATTTAATTTCACTCATAAGGTATTTGGCCCAACTAATAAGTGTAAGGGAATTTATCGGCTTTTGAGCCAAATTTAAACATGTTAATGAATTGTTAGTTTAATTTGCCGTTAGTTTCCGATGTCTCATATGATTGATTTGTTAAATCTCTGGTTTTATTGACCACAGCTCTTTGTCAGGACATTTAACTTATGGTATCAAGCGTAAGAACTATTTCTCATCAAAAAACCAAAATTTCGTTATTTTCCACAAATTGTGGAGATGGGTGTCACGATTTACCACGGCGTAGGCCGGACTTTGATACCTGTGACGGGTGTGTACGGTACAATCACCCTCGACGGCATCCTATGCCCCAGGCCAGGAAAACTTAAAGGTTTTTAATTATTTTTCAAAAATAAACTTGCACATCTCATTTAAATATGTACTTTCATTTTACTAAAACTGCAAAACTAATGAGTTTAACAATCTATCATCCTATTTTTTATTGATTTATGAGTTAAACCCTAAATTCAGTTGTCTTATTATTATGTATATGCCATTTTATGCTTGGATAGTTGTCTTTGTCTTTGATTAATGGTTATATTGATGGAAGAAGCTTTGGAAGATCTTATGATGATTTCATGGATGATTTTTGAAGTTAAAATTTAACAGTTATCGCCATGTTATCTTATCTATTATGAGCAAAACAGTCGGGTGTAGAACTAGTTTCTTTTACTTGTTTTCTTTTTCCTTTTTTGTTTTTAAGGGTAGTCTACTAGAAAAATTGGGGTCAATGTTAAACTAAAGTGTTAGGGGAAAATAAGTTCGAAACTATTCTTTCATTTTTCATTTGCTTTGTCCTTAAAATGATGGGTAATATATCGAAACATAACATAAAGAGGTAATTTTTACCCAAATTTAATTTTTTATGACACATTCCAACAAAAATTGAGTATTAATAGCGTCTCATGGATAGGAATTTATATGACTAGCACAAAAAACCCTCAAAATTCCACCCCCACAATGTGAGGTTCACCATTAGATGTTATACCTTTAGCTTGTTTGAGTTAAGGCTTTGAGCAATCATGTGTATCTATTTCGTCGTTACGGATATGTATGCGTGGTTTTGTCGCCTTTTCTGAAACATTGGTATCTGTTACTTTAGGATTATAAGAGTGTACCGGTAGTATATTAAATTCCAGAACTTGTTTTTGTGATGCATCTTGAGATCACATAGTAAGTATTAGGATTTGCTTGATAAGAGGCATTGGGACTAACCCATGTTTTAAACATGTAATTATTATTATGATCACATCGATCATATAACTATCCCACACCCTTACCATGCACTCATTTTTAGTGCAGGATACCCCTAGTACAACCCTCTGAGCCTATCCTTTTTTATGTTTCTTCTATCTTTGTATTACGGAACGACCGAAAGAGGATTTCTAGGAATTCCTGAATAGACTATTCTGAAAGTATGTAATAGTTGAACTTTGTCACCCTTAACCAATCGTTACACCCAAATCACCTTAGCCTACCTTGTATATACTCATTTTTAGTACATTATTGTGTTTAACCCAAGTTAATTATTTGAGTACACGGTTGCTAAGTCCTTATCCTTGTAAATACTGTTATGGGACGATTAAGATTCATGGTAGCATTTATTTCGTGAAAGAATGGAGAAGAAAAGTTAAGTCAAGGGAAGAAAAGTTAAATCAATACCCCCATATGTTTGTCAAATGATCTCCATGTTATTTTGATCCACCTCAAATTGGGTCATTAGTTAGATTGTAAATATCGAGCATGTAAAAGCTCAAGTGTAGGGGTACGTGTTATAAACCCCATGTGATGTATTATGTTATTTAAACAAAAGATAAAAGAAAAAGAAAGAGATTGATGTAGAATTGTGTAGAGTTTGTATATCTTCGTCCGAGTCTTGGCTTAGCAACCAAACCAGCGTGTATTCGTGTAAATAATTAGCTAACCCTTCCACTTCAAATTCACCCAAAGCCACCCAAATGTATCCTATCCATTTCTGTTTCCCTTATATGTTATCTTACACCTAAACCCCACAACCCTTTAAAAGACCTCTTAGATAGTAATAAATAATTCTTGCACCTAGCGGTGGGGTTTGATCCTTTACCAAGCCTACGGTAATTTATATGCTATGACAGGTAATGAGTATTGATTTTCTATTTCCCCTATATGTTATAATTTATTATTCAACCGAGTGAAAGAGAGAATCCCAAACATTTATGTGAGGTGCTAGTATATATTTTTTGTACTTTTAAATACAAGTTCTAGAAGGTTGTATTGTAAAATACTTTTAAAGAGTAGGTAAAAAGACCCCTCATATTGCTATTGTCTAGATAGAAAATCCCATTTGCTCGAGGATAAGCAAATCTCAAGTGTAGGGGTATTTGATGAGGTGTCATTTTATACACTTTTTCAGGGTCGTTTAACCACCTAAATCGTGCATTTATGCCCAAAATAGGTACTTAATCATTCATTTTCAGGTATTTCTCATTTGGAGGGCATTTGGAAGAATTACACGTGACTTAAGCTCATTTGGAGAAGAAACGGACAAGACTATGAACATACACCAACATTTCTCAAGATTATGTTGTCAGCGGCTGGAGACGGCGTTACAGTTTCTACGTGACGTCATCACAACGCATCCCACGACGGTGTCACACTTTCTACGACGGCATCAGAGATTATAACCCAGCCCATTATCTAGAATATTCTCTTCCATGACGGCATCACGACTAAAACGAGACGCCGTCACGGTGTTTTTCCTATATATACAAACCTAAATTTAGGGTTTTGAGTGTGTAACTTTAGAATAAAAAGAGGGTATGAACCCTAGTTCGTTTAGCAGTTGTTAGGGATGATTTTAGGGCCTAAAAACCCTATTGTACTTCCTCCAACTCATGTTTTAATCAAGTAAGGTTTATTTAATCATTCAATATGTCTATGTGTTGTTTGATTCATCTATGTTCTTACTTTATCTTTAACATGCTTGGCTAAACCTTCTATTATGTTTATTTATGATTGTATGAAACCTAGAATGTAGTCTTATGTGGTGTTGCTTCTTGTGATGTATGTGCTTTTATTTTAGGTCTTAGTAAAAAACCAGCTTTTGTCTGTTACTCCGTGTTGAATATGTCTAGGAAAACTTTGTTGTGGTAGAAAGGATATCATTCGGGTAAAGTCTTTCATACTTTACTTGCCCCCTAATATGGTTGATCCACTCTTAATATATTTCACATGCACTTAGTATACCCTTAGGGGCCTTGTAATAGTCTTCATACTACCTTACTTGCGCGTTGCCCTAACAGAATACTAAGTAGACGAAGGGTTCATGTAATTCGTTCATGACTTAGGAAATAATTACATAGATCATCACAAGTGTGACAAAGCAACAACACTAGGAGAAGCACTCTAGGGAGTAATACATGATTAAATTAACACAATCTTTTATCTTATTGTTATCACCAGTAGCTTAGTTTATTATTTAGTTTATTAGCTAAAACCAAACCACCTATCCAATATATGATTTTACATGCTTTCATAAAATATAAAAATACAAAAAGAATCTTCCCTCAACCCTTAGAATTATATTAGACCGTGATCAAGCCTTCCCAACCTATTCCCCTAGAGAACAATAACAACCCCCGAGTATTGCCTATACTACACTACAACGATTAGGTACACTGCCTAGGGAGTTGTAAAACTTCTTGTAAAGAAGTCATTACGAAAACAACACATCATTAACGTTCGGTGTCATGAGCTTAATGCATGAAAGAAAAGAGATTGTTATACATTTCATTCGTTGCATTAAGAGATTGCTATACATTTCATTCGTTGCATTGTTTTCCTGAGAACTAATTATGTGTTCAAAGATTATTGCTTATTGGTTATTTATAAACTCTATGAATTTCACTCAATGTTTTGTTAACGTTTTAAACATGTTTTATCCCAGGTAACCAAAGATGAAGGCAACGTTGGCGTGGAGGTGTCATGCGTGTGGTGACTTTGTGAAAGACTACTCGTGTGTTCCTTGTCTTTTAAAAATAATATCTTGATGTCTTTTGAAATAATGTCTTTTATTTAAAACAATTGTCTTTTAATGTTGTAACAGACGATGGTTACGATTCCTGTAGGACCTAAACGCACTTTTCTCTGATAATAATGGAACACATGTTTGTGAAACGTCTTATTTTGGTCGGTTTCTATTATCTTGGTGTATAGTGCTATTTAGTAACGCCCAATTGCTAATTTCGGCTGCGCAATCCAAAGTTTGGGGTGTCACAGAGTGTTACCAGAGCCTTGGTTATAGAGAACTAGGTCGTTTTCAAAACTTAGACTATAACTGTCTTTGATACCAGAGTTGTATCAAGAGCATTGGTTATACAGAACTAGGTTGTTTTCAAAACTTGAATTATAATTGTTTTCAATACCGGAGTGTTAAGCAAAAGCCTAAGTTAAAGAGAACGGGGTCAAATCTTTTTGAAAAACCTAGACTATAACGCTTCTATACGCATGCCAAGACTTCTCGTTGCCATTGGTTACATATGGAAATAAAAGGTATATTTATGTATGTGTTGTATTTGTAAATTGTTATGTATTAGTATATTTATGCATGTGTTGTATGCATAGATTGTTATGTATTGGTACATTTATGCGTGTGATGTATGCATAGAATGTTATGTGATTATATAATTATTATTATTTATATTTGAATTATATTAGAGATATATGATGAACGAGAATGTTACGAATTGTGAATTTTCGGTTGTTGCGCACTTATGCGAACTTTTATTTTGGATAATAGTATTCTTATCGGAACGCTATTAGATATGAATTTCTATTGAATAAGTAATATATGAAATTTATATATTATCATGGCAAACGTAATTCCTTCCGATCATGTGGATGATTTACCCGTAGTTGAGCCGAATTAACATGATGATGTTCTTGTTATTCTTGAGCCTGTCTTAGTAGATAAAGACGAGGACCCAGAAGAAGAAGAATTTGAGGAAGAGGAAGAACCTCAAGAAGAAGAAGATACGGAAGTAGACATTGATGAAGATAAAAATGAGCCAGAGTTGACGTTTCCTTATGAAGAGACGGATTCTCTTAATCCTCCGCCACTTGCTTCTGATTCTGAATCTGAAGATGTAATTGAGGTTGAAGACACGGTTGAGCCTGAGGATGAGACTGTTCCTTTTAGTATCTATGAGGTAGGTGAGTCGGCTACTGCCACTATTCCTTGAGAGGATGGTGATAGTTTTCTGCCTGGCTTCATGAGATGAGACATTGACTCTCTTTTTGGTCGGATTGCTAATCTTTTGAGATGACTGTGCGGTCGCAAGATGGCACATGCATTGGTCGAGAAGAAAAGGAAGGCAAATGATAAGTTCTATGGTAAGCTGATTTTGGATTTGGGTAATGAAGTGCACTCTAGTGTGGAAGAAGGAGAGGATGCAATGAAAAATCTGGTTAGAAAGCTTGGTAATGCTAAAGAAAAAGCTGAGTGTGAAAAGCTGAAGAAAGAACTGGAAGAAGCAAGGTTAAGCAGCACACTTCTTCGTATGCAGAACGAATGAGTCGAGAGAGATCTTTATTGAACTAGAGTTCAAGCTCATGAGTTCTATCAGGAGATGATTCGTAGGGTTTGTGTTGGAAGAAAGACCGAATGAAGCTATCGATGTTCTGGTTGAAAATGAAAAGAGTCCATCATCTGAGCCGCGAGGATCTCCTCATGATGCTTAGTAGTTTAGTTTCATTAGTAGTATCTTTATTGTGTAATCACTAAACTGAGTCCTCAGTTAGTAGAATTAGTGCTATTGGTTGTAATGATTTGTATCATTTTATGAAACAATGCAATTATGTATTAACTATTCTGTGATGAATAAGGAATGACTATCTTTTGATTACTACTTGATGTTGTGTGACTGTGGATGTAACTGGTTTGTCTTTGTATCATGTTATGAGTATATCATGTTATGAATGCTTATCGAAATTATTTTCTATGTGACGTGACAGAATCATGCCTCTAAAGTCTGCACCTTTGACTTAAGCTGTTGTTCGGCGAATGATCAAAGAAAGAGTCGATGCTGCCATTGCTGCTGAGCGAGCGAGACATGCCAATACTAGAAATGATGCTAGAGGATCTGGACCTGTTAGGCATCAAGATACTGCACCTGTTGTTCGTGAGTGCACTTTTGCTGGATATATGAAGTGCAATCCTACTGTTTTTCATGGTGTTGAAGGAGCTGTCAAATTACAAAGATGGTTTGAGAAAACTGAGAGTGTTTTCAAAATCATTGAATGCGTAGAGGGAAAGAAGGTGAAATTTGCTGCTGCTACACTAGAAGGACCTGCTTTAACTTGGTGGAAGTCTAAGATTGCAACCATGGGTTTGGAGACTATGAACCAAATGCCTTGGATAGAAATGAAGCAATTGATGACTATAAAGTTTTGCCCAGTCAAAGAAATTCAAAGAATGGAGCACGAATTATGGAACCTAAGAGTCAAAGAGTATAACGTTGTTGCTTATACTCAAAGATTCAATGAGTTAGCTTTGATGTGTCCTAGAATGGTTGAGCCGGAGAGTGCGAAGATTGATGCTTACATCCAAGGTTTGTCTGATAACATCAAGGGTGAAGTTACTTCTTCTAGACCTGATAACCTAAATGAAGCCGTACGTATGGCCCATAAGTTAATGGAAAAAAAGTCGCAAGCTAGAGATGAAAGAAATTTAGAAGGAAAGAAACGAAAGTGGGAGAACTTTCAAGGTGTAAACAGTAGTGGTAAGAGCAACTAAAAGGATAACTCCCGCCAACCTTCGCAGAATAACCAAAAGCAAGGGAATGCACGAGCTATGACTACTGCTCCGACTGATGGAAAGGTGTCTTCTGGATCACTTCCTGTGTGTAAACGTTGTTTTACTCGCCATGTTGGTCAATGTACAATCAAGTATCACAAGTGTGGAAAGATTGGGCACAAGGCAAGGTATTGCAAGGAGAAGAGTGTTGCCACTGGTG
Organism: Tanacetum coccineum; assembly: GCA_026074375.1. Taxonomy (NCBI): domain Eukaryota; kingdom Viridiplantae; phylum Streptophyta; class Magnoliopsida; order Asterales; family Asteraceae; genus Tanacetum; species Tanacetum coccineum. The sequence continues at coordinate 30,122 of BQNB010044891.1, forward strand.
CAAATGCTCAGCCCATTCCGACTTGTTATGATTGTGGTGAGCAAGGTCATACAAGGAACCGATGTCCAAAGAAAGTTAAGCAAGAGGAAACTGGAGAAGTTCATGGCCGAGCTTATGCGATTAAGGATGCTGAGCCGCAAGGTCTGAATGTGATTTCGGGTACGTTTTTACTCAATAACCACTATGCTTCTGTTTTATTTGATTCGGGTTCTGATAGAAGTTTTGTGAACACTAGATTTAGTTCCATGCTTGAGATCGATCCGATTAAAAAAAATGCTAGTTACGAGGTAGAGTTAGCTGATGGAAGGATAGTTAGTACGAACACTGTTTTGAAAGGTTGCACTTTGAATTTAGTGAACCATCTTTTTGAAATCGATTTGATGCCGATTGAGCTTGGTACATTTAACGTTATAATTGATATGGATTGGCTTGTCAAGCACGATGTCGTCATCGTTTGTGGTGAGAAGGTTGTTCGTATACCTTACGGAAACAAGATGTTGATAGTCAAAAGTGACAAAGGTGTGTCTCGACTAAAGGTCATATCTTGTATTAAAGCCCGTAAGTATATCGAACGACGTTGTCATTTGTTTTTGGCACATGTGACTGAGAAGAAATCAAAGGAGAAACGATTGGAAGACGTACCTGTAATTCGTGACTTTCCTGAGGTGTTTCCTGATGATTTGTCGGGACTACCACCGCCTAGGCAAGTAGAATTTCGAATTGATTTGGTATCGGGTGCCGCATCTGTTGCACGTGCACCGTATCGATTGGCACCGTCTAAGATGAAAGAGTTGTCTGAGCAATTACGAGAGATGTTGGAGAAAGGATTTATTCGTCCGAGTTCATCACCGTGGGGAGCACCGGTGTTGTTCGTAAAAAAGAAAGATTGATCTTTTCGAATGTGTATTGATTACCGCGAGTTGAATAAGTGGACTGTCAAGAATCGTTATCCTCTCCTGAGAATCGATGATTTATTCGATCAACTTCAAGGTTCGAGCGTGTATTCTAAGATCAATCTGCAATCGGGATATCACAAGTTACGCATTAAAGAAGAGGACATTCCAATTACTGCATTTAGAACTCGGTATGGTCACTTTAAGTTCTAAGTAATTCTGTTTGGACTGACAAATGCGCCTGCTGTGTTTATGGACTTAATGAACTGAGTATGCAAGCCATATCTTGATAAGTTTGTCATTGTGTTCATCGATGATATTTTGGTTTATTCTAAGGACGAAGAAGAACACAGAAAGCATTTGAAGATCATTTTGGATCTGCTTAAGAAGGAGAGATTGTACGCCAAATTTTCTAAGTGTGATTTTTGGCTAGATTCGGTACAATTCCTTGGTCATGTGATTGATCATAATGGTGTCCATGTTGATCCTGCAAAGGTCGAGGCCATTAAGAATTGGGCTGCACCGACGATGCCAACGGAGGTGAGACAATTTCTTGGATTGGCTGGTTACTATCGGAGGTTTATTGAAGGTTTTTCTTTGATTTCTAAGCCACTAACTAAGTTGACTCAGAAAGAAAAGAAAAACAAGTGGGGAAAAGAAGAATAGGAAGCTTTTTAAACACTAAAGTAAAAGTTATGTAGTGCACCGATCTTAGCGTTGCCTGAAGGAACACTTGATTTTTTGGTCTATTACAATGCGTCACTTAAGGGTTATGGAGCCGTGTTGATGCAACGGGAAAAGGTGATAACGTATGCCTCCCGACAATTAAAGACCCACGAAGAGAATTATGCTACTCATGATTTGGAGTTGGGAGCTGTTGTTTTTGCTCTTAGGCTGTAGAGACATTATTTGTATGGAACGAAATGTGTGGTTTTCATCGATCACAAGAGCCTACAATATATTTTGAACCAAAAAGTGCTTAACTTGAGACAACGGAGATGGATTGAGTTGTTAAGTGATTATGATTGTGAAATTCGGTATCATCCTGGAAAAGCGAATGTTGTGGCTGATGCCTTGAGTTGCAAGGAAAGGATTAAGCCATTGCGTGTTCGAGCTTTGATGATGACTGTTCACAACGATCTACCTAAGCAAATCCTTAAAGCTCAAAAGGAAGCGATGAAGAAGAAGAATGTGAGAGCAAAAAATTTAGAGAGATTGATTAAGGAAATCTTCAAGTTTCACCCTGATGGAACATATTATTTTAGAAATTGTGTTTGGTTGCCGTGATTCGATGGATTGAGGGATTTGATTATGTTTGAGTCGTATACGTCCAAGTATTCTATCCATGCAGGATCCGACAAGATGTATTAAGATTTGAAATTGCTGTATTGGTGGCCGAATATGAAAGTTGATATTGTCGCGTATGTTAGTAAGTGTTTGACTTGTGCAAAGGTTAAAGCTGAGCATTAGAAACCGTCTGGATTACTTCAACAACCTGAGATTCCTGTTTGGAAATGGGAAAGGATTACTATGGATTTTTTTTGGCCTGCCTAGAACGCCAAGTGGGTATGATACGATTTGGGTCATTGTTGATCGATTGACCAAATCAGGTCATTTCCTACCGACGAAGAAGACTGATACCATGGAGAAACCCATGCAACATTATTTGAAGGAAATTATATGTAGACATGGTGTTCCTATTTCGATCATTTCAGATCAAGATAGCCACTTTACGTCTAGATTCTGGAAATCTCTTCAAAAAGCGTTAGGAATGAATTTGGATATGAGTACCGCTTACCACCCTCAAACGGATGGTTAAAGCGAAAGGACTATACAAATGCTGAAAGATATGTTGCGTGCCTGTGTGATTCACTTTAGGAGTAGATGGGATCACCATTTGCCTTTGGTTGAGTTCTCATACAACAATATTTATCACGCGAGTATTAAGGCTGCTCCATATGAGGCTTTGTACGAACGGAAATGTAGATCACCTATATGCTGGAGTGAGGTTGGAGATAGCCAACTTACAGGTCCAGAAATGATTCGCGAAACGACCAAGAAGATCGTTCAGATCAAGAACCGCTTGTTAACAGACCGTAGTCGCCAGAAAAGCTACGCGGATAGAAGAACTAAGCCATTGGAATTTGAAATCGATGATATGGTACTACTTAAGGTATCGCCATGGAAGGGCGTTGTACGTTTTGGAAAGCACAAAAAGTTGAGTCCACGTTACATTGGGCCATTCAAGATTCTAGCGAGAGTTGGTCCAATGGCTTATACGTTGGAGCTACCTGAAGAATTGAAAGGAATTCATAGCACTTTTCATGTTTTAAATCTTAAGAAATGTTTAGCGGAAGGTGACATTGTCATTCCGATGGATGAGATTCAACTTGATGATAAGTTGCACGTGATCGAAGAGGCAGTAGAAATTGTGGATCGAGAAGTTAAGCGACTTAAGCAGAGTCGGATACCTATCATTAAAGTTTATTGGAATTCGCAAAGAGGTCCAAAATTTACATGGGAACGTGAGGATCAGATTAAGAAAAAGTACCCTCATCTCTTTACAAGTAAGGACGAAGCGAAGAAGAGCGGATAAGTCAAGCTGAGCACCGGGACGGCACTCCCTAAAGGAGGGGAGAATGTAACAACCCGAGCTTCAGGTCAACGTTTATCCTGAGCTATGATAATTATTTTTCTATGTAATTGGTTATAGTCGTTTATGCTATATAAGGTTTGGTGAGAATTTCCATTTATTGGGTAATTTCAAGCCGTGATTGAGTTTTTATTTGTTTTTAGCGTCCATGAAAGATTGGAAATTTTATGTTGTCGCTCCGAGAGCGTGATTATGTTATTTTGTTTTTTGTGGTTTTTCCCCGAGTTTTTGTGAAAACCGTGTTTGAAGGTCGTGTTTTATGTGATTTAACGTCACTTTAAACGTTTTAAAGTATATTAGTGGGACGAAATAAAAATATTTACGAACGTGGTGTGACTCGAGTTTTTGGCCGATTTTAAGTAAAAGAAATAACGCTTTGTACTAGTTTTTAAAGGACTAAAGGATGAAGGGACTAAAAGTGTTAAACCTCAAACTCTTTTCCTATAAAAGGAAGCACACACACACTTATTTTCTCTTTAGTCAAAATTTTCTTTCTCATTGTTCCTTCCTAGTCCACGACCGGCCACAAACAAACACCTATTTTCCCGTCAAATCTTCGACATGCATTACAATCTATTTACATATTATTGATCCTTGTATCAAGGCCTACACATCCCACTAAAAATATTTCACATGCACTAAGTTTTGAAGAAGTTAGATTTTGGGTCAAGTTCTTGTGATTTTGATCTTAAGGAGGTGTTTAGTATTGCTAGATTTGTGTTATTAGCAAGTGGTTTGTTTGAAAAAGGTTGGTTTGTTTGGGTTTATGCTTGCGTCCAAATTCAAACACCAAGGGGAAACCATATTTGGTTTTTGTTACAGCATTGTGAGCTTCTATTTATGTTTTTGTACTGATTAATTTGATTATATTGTGTATGGTATGATTGTTACTAGATGATTCAAGTGCGGGAAATTATTGAAAGTGTATTTGATTATTGATCAAAGTTTGATGGTTTTGGTATAATTACATAGGCTAGTTAAACATGTTTTCATGGTTGGATTATGTCAAAAATGTCATTTTGATGGGTTTTGAGTTGACCAAGTTTGACCAAAAAGTTTGACCGCGTCATAGCATGTCGAGAAAATTTTGAAATCTATTTTAGGATTTTGAAAATGATAAAGGATGTTCTAAGGTTCGTTTTGATATAAGGTGGGTATTGTAACTCTTAAAAATGAACGTTTTACGGCCGAATGAAGTCTGGTTATTTTTGGTGTAAAAAGTCAACTACAAAGTTTGACTTTTAAAAGTCAAACTTGCATATATTTTTGAATATGGTTTATAATAAGCAAAGGGTTCGTAATGTTAGTTAATTTATGATGAAATATGAAGTTCGGATTATATTATCCTTACTTTCGGTAACTTTCTAAAAATAGAAACTTTATGTTAAACGAAGCGTAACGCAAATGTAATTGACGTACATTTGTGGGTGCGTCGAAGTAAAATGAGATTGTAGATAAAGATTGTATAGTCCGTAATATTAATATAAATATATATACAAGTAATAACGATATATGAATTAATTTACTTTTAGTCACGTATCCAATTACTTTACTTTTATATATATATAGGTCGTGGTTGAGACGTGAAGTGTTTGCGCTTGTTGATTGATTGAATTGGATTCTTTTGCTTAAGGTAAGTTCATAGCCTCGCATTTAAATCTTTTTATTGTTTTTAAACCCGCGAGGGGGATACATGTTTGTTTTATAAAATCGAACACATATGATTTTATGGTATGCTGGACCCGATTATGAGATTGTTTCCACATAAGTAGCTATTGTCGAAGTCCTTTATTTCATGAACCGTTAATGGCCTTGTGAGGTGAACGCTAATGCATTAAATAGATCTATTGGGTTTGACAACCCTGTCCGGGGTATGAATCCTTGTGAACACACTGTCAAACAGACATTTTGTATTTAGAAAGTAGTAGGTATATGACAATAATACATTGTTTTGGGGCAATTGACATATGAAATGGCATATGTATTGTTAACGTTCGGTGTCATGAGCTTAATGCGTGAAAGAAAAGAGATTGCTATACATTGCATTCGTTGCATTGTTTTCCTGAGAACTAATTATGTGTTCAAAGATTATTGCTTATTGATTATTTATAAACTCTATGAATTTCACTCAATGTTTTGTTGACGTTTTAAACATGTTTTATCCCAGGTAACCAAGGATGAAGGCAACGATGGCGTGGAGGTGTCGTGCGTATGGTGACTTTGTGAAAGACTACTTGTGTGTTCCTTCTCTTTCAAAAACAATATCTTGATGTCTTTTATTTAAAACAATTGTCTTTTAATGTTGTAATAGACGGTGGTTACGATTCCTGTGGGACCTAAACGCACTTTTCTCTGATAATAATGGAACACATGTTTGTGAAATGTCTTATTTTGGTCATTTTCTATTATCTTGGTGTATAGTGCTGTTTAGTAACGCCCAATTGCTAATTTCCGCTGCGCAATCCAAAGTTGGGGGTGTTACATATGGACTAACTCAACTTCAGCCCAAAACAAGCTGTATACGGGTCTATGATTTGAAAACCTAGTTTCACCACGTACATATGATAACTGATGAAGACCTACCACAAGATACGATCACACCTGCAAACGAAAAATAGCCATATTAGTAAAACTTGCTTCTGACAGCAAACATTATATGTTGATATAACTGTAAACATTATTTTCTTCAAAAGTTTACCATGCGGGCATTCACCTTTTCTCCTTAGGGTGCAAGTTATCTCCGGTGTATCTATCTGAATTAGTCAAGTATTTGTAAGTTGGTGGAAAATATATCTTCCCTTCATTCCATCCTTGGAAAACACGGCCCCTTATTTGCTCAATTCGTAACTGCAAGAATTAAAACCATTCAGTTGATCAATATGTTACTTAGCAACATAATGGAGGTGTCAAAATGGGTGGGTTGGGTAACGGGTAAAAAATTGGTTAACTTTTTAGTATGTCTCACACACACAAACACTTTTAGTCGCCGTATTTGTATATACCTTTTTATAAACACTTAAATATAGAGCAAAAAGAAGCTATATATACTAGCAATAATTTTCTTTGTTTTTTAATAACGGTTTAGGAGTTTCTTTGCTTTGAAACTACAAATTTGGCAATATCGTATCATTCTACACTAAAGTGCTAAAGAAAATTGAGAAAAAGCATATACCATACCTGATCTTTTTCCAACAAAGCTCTCCAATTTTGCATCTCCACAAGTGCCTTTGCTGACCAGTAAGAGAGAGCTATTCGGTAATTTAGATCCCCAAGCCATATGATTCGACTGGACCAATTAATAGATTATCAGAATCGTAACAACTACTTGTTTTAAGATTCTTATATTTATCACTTTATCAGTTAAAGTAACTTAACAAAATTTGAGAACTCAATTTTAGAAAGAATTTATATGAATATCCAGCTAACTAATGGTGTATTGTGGGGATTTATCGTCTTTAACGCCTTGAACATGTGGAAACCTTGTTTTCTTAATGATTTCCATAAACTCGGAATTCCTTCTTAGCTCATCACCTTCTTTCTGCCCGAAAGTCAAATGAGTACACACAAAACAAAAACTTGTTTGATGCAACAACATACTAAAAGATACTGATCCCTGCAGATAACAAACAATCATTTAATTCACATTAATCGTGCAATATAATTATAATAAAATAAAAAAACATATATGATTGTAAAAAATTATTATACCTTATTCCCAAGATAACCCATCAATCCTCTGCCAACACACGACACTTTTATGTTACTAACATGCTCCCTCAATTCACTTTTTACCCAAACAGTAGAAAAACGCTAACCATTTGTTTACTTGCTACCAAACAATAGCTTGAATTACCATTCGTTCTATATCTATCTTCCATATTATTTGTACTACACTTTGACGTTGGTGAAAATGAATCATCCATGGTGCCATAATCGTCATCAGATGAACCTAATCTTGAATAATCACTTGGCCTTTGACCACATGAGTAATTACTTAAAAAGACTGGCGACTATAAAAAATATTGATTTTTTTGTCTTGTTGAACTCTCAAAGTCAGCATCATATTCATTAAAAAAACATGTGTAATTTCCACCACGCGTGTTAGATCAGTTCATTTTAGTTGTTGTTGCAAGATAGGTCAAGGTAATCAGTTCTGAAGGACCAAACGTACATAAATACTGTATTAGATAACGTAGGAGGTGTTTGGTTGATGGGTTTTATCATTGATTAAAGAGATGATGGTTAAAATTGTTGTTTGGTGAATATACGTGGGACCCAAAAATGAGAAAAAATGTTGAGTTTAGTTGGAAATCATTTTCTACCATTTAATATTTCTTGTTTTGTTGAAAAATGAAGGGATTTCTATAATTTTATCTTAATAAAACAATTGAAAATTTAGAAAATACATTTACTTAGATAAATATGCATTTGTGTTTCTCATTTTGCAAAACTAGAAAACATGTTCAAGTGATTTTTTCATAATCTCAATTCTCTATTCACTTTTATAATATTACTAGCTTCATAACTCGCCTGATGGGCGGGCTCATTTCATATTATTTTTTAACAAAATTTAAATGGGTGTTAGAACAAAATATCTTAAACTATGTAAACATATCAAATTTCTGTAAAAAAAGACTAAAATAAGATTTGTCTAATACAAAAGTTTGGAAAAATTTGAAACACAACATTAATAAAGGTCAACAGCTTATGAAACAAATAGTATGTAAACATATCAAATTTATGCTTAACTAAAGGTCAACAACATTATGAAAATAACAACTGAAACATAGTCAAAAATTGTTGAATTTACATACTACCCTTCATAGTAATTGTTTTGTAATCCCATTCTCTCCTACTGTCACACCCCGTCAGCGACGGAAACACAGGATGCGACTATACCGTTCATCGCACAAGATACCAGATCATACACTTTACAATTTACAAGAAAAGTAATTTGAGTTTACATAATTTCTACAAGTTTTGACATGACAATTTAAATAATCAAAACTCATCATGACCCAGTCCCCTTGGGTTACATCTTACTCTTCCAAAACCAGTCATGTACCTTTAATTAACACACCTGAAAATGATACTCGAAAACGTCAACAATAATGTTGGTGAGCTCGTAGGTTTGAACTTAAACCCAAAAGCTGTGCCAATATCTAAAACAATAGACAAATAGTGCATTATGACAGTGAATATATATGCAAACCATCTCATCAAATCAATCACCATATGTCACTTACGCACCTAAAGGGCCTACCAGCTAGAACACTATATTAGGGCAGGACCTCACACAAACTGGGTAGGCGTACCCATCCACTCCTAAAATAACACTAATACTGGGATAGGCGTACCCCTTCGCTCCCAATCAATCATGCAACACATAATATTCACATAGTAGTCATATGCACATATGTAGTATACATGATATCATAACATAAGCAAGAGATGATGGGTTGGCTACTTAATCTTAGAGAGAGAAAGTGATATTTCTAGAGAGAGAAAGTGATATTTCTAGAGAGAGAAAGTGCAAGATAAAGTATTATAATGAAATGAACAACCAACCCCTTCCCATGGCTAGGAAGGGGTTTATATACATGAGTGTTTATGCCCCAATGGGCTTGAGTATGGGCTTACAAGTGGGCTAGAGGCCCGGCCCAATACTATTAGTCATACGCTTACAATTAGACAACGAGATATTCTATTCTAGATTATACACGGGGTGACCGAGTCTTTTTCATAATCCTAACATAAGCTAAATAAGCAAATGGCAGATTTCACTAAAAATGGCAGTTTTAAGGTAAAACTTAAACAAAAAGCATTTAGACAATAAAAACAGACAAATAAGTATACAATGACTAAAATAAGCACAAATAAGCAAAAAGGAACAGTAATTAAGCACTTAAACAGTAAAATAAGCAAAAATGAAAATGGAAACTTACTAAAACCCTTGCTCAAACAGGGCTTAATGAATCAATCTACAAGCTCTAGCTTGTCAAAAAGACAAGCTAATAGGTCTATAAGCACTTCCCTTGTTTGCTTATCTTCCAAAAATTAAGCTGAGGTAATTTGAGGGAGGAGTCTTTTTGTGATTTTCTTAACACTTTTTATACTTAAG
>BQNB010044892.1:0-44615 GCA_026074375.1 Tanacetum coccineum
CCCGGGAATCATACTTCCCGGTTAATATACGTATTATATTATATATATATATTTTGAAGATTTTCCTTTTTACCTTTGTCCTAAAGGGTAATTTGGTAATTTTCCATCATATTATATATTTTATTATTACGTATATAAGATTCTACGAATCAACGGTCGACCATGAGGAATAGGTTGCCCAGGTGCAAGAACCATGACTCGACGTCGAAGTGCACCAGATGCTACAAGTGATCTCTGGGTAGAAAGGGTAGTCTCAGTGAATGGGTACCATAGGTAGGTGATGGTAGTGTATCAGGTATATCAGTGTCTGAAGAATCATCAATCGATGAAAGAAATGGTGAAGTAGCTGGTAGTGGCGGTATATGATCTGATGACGGATCCTCGGATGGATCAAACTTTGTATCAAATGCGGGTGAATAATCAGGTGATGCGAGTGTATAATCAGGTGATGGTGGTATAGTGGGTGAAACAGTAGGTATGGGTGTGGTATTAATATGGGTAGTAGGTGGAATCACGGAAAGTGTAGTGTCAGGGATAGTGGTAGGGATAGTACCAAATAAGATAACTCGTCCAGTAGATGTCCCCACACTCTCCTCAAATGAATCTGATAAAACTGAGATAACAGAGATAGCCATGACCTACACAAACAAAAGTTTATATAAATATCCTTTATATCAACCATGCATGATGCGGAAAAGAATGATCAAATGGGTAAATAAACGAATGAATGAATGGGTAAATGAATGCATAGATGAATGAGTGAATGAATAAACCATCGGATGAAGTACCGCAAAAAGAATGCAATATAATTATAGTAGTATTAGTTATACTTAGTATTTAATTACATAGTACATATACATATTACGTATATGTAAAATCACGTAAGGCACATATAATCACGTAGGATCACATACTGGTTATAGACCAGACCTAGTTTATACTACCTGGTTCTCTATAACCTTGGCTCTTGATACCAATCTGTCACACCCCCAAATAGGGTCCCGTCCGATTTAGCGTCCGGGGGCGTGACGTTATTGAATATCTCAAGTACAAAGCATAAAGAACGACCTCTAAGGGTACGTTTTAAAAATAAACACCGTTGCATAAATTCAAAATATTAATAAGTTTTACATCGATCAAATTTAAAAGATTCAAAAGTTAAAATGCGGAAGCTTAAATAAGTTCAACAACGGTATTTAAAGACATAGATAAATTTCTGGTAAACCGGTCCGGGCAAATAGACTTCACATAAGTCAAGCAACGACATCCATGCTAAGCACCTGAGAAAAACATGCTTAAAACGTCAACATAAAGTTGGTGAATTCATAGGTTTAGTTCAAACGTAATTAATGTGGACCACAAGATTTTCAAAACGTATGCGACAGTTATAGGAGATACAACTTCACATAAAGAGGCATTTACATTGCACTAAGCTCATGACACTGAAGCTAATACTGAAAGATAGCATGTACACTGCTATATAAGGCTTGCCCTTCAGGTGTCCGACCAAAGACCACCTAACTAGTTTTGACATGACATATATCTGTTAGTTCTTGGCAAACTCAAACTAGTAAGTGCTTCTTACCCGGATAGGGATAATTAGTCCTAATAGATCTATTTATTCACTCGCGCTCACTTAACCAGCCAGTCGGTTAAAGGTGATTAACAGTTCATGATAATTCGGGCAATAGTGGTCTAAACGCTACTTAGGCAACACGTAAACGGGGAATTTCTCACGTATAGTACTTGTGTCCAGTTTTAAAAGCAAGCAATGTTTCTCACCCCAAGTTATAAAACAATTATTCAAAACGAGTAAAAGTGGGGCTATGAACTCACCTTGAGTTGGTGAAGTGATAGGGTAAACGTCTAGGAATATGATCACGCGGAAACGAACAACGGTACACGAATGCAACCTAGGAGAATATAGGTTTCGTCTTAGAATCGGAATGATAAGAATAATGCGGACGATGCATCAAAGTTTACTTAAAATACTTTGTTAATAAAACGTTAGTGATCGTAATGTGGTTGTTGGTATATAGTAATATTAAATATATAAAACTATATATTTATATTTACGTAATATATATATTTATATTTATCGCATTGTTCGGCTCTTTACCCAATAAACCCAAATATTGATTTAAAACCTTTTAATAATGATGATTTTATATCTTTAATTTATCCATTTCCCGGCTGGTCACCCATGTTAGTGCTTCCCTTACACAAGCAGGCTTAACTGTCGGTTCTTATATTAGATACGTAGGTAGAAAAACGTGAATAGGTATTTTAAATTATTTTCATGGTTAACTATATATTTAATTTATCATTTATAAATAATATTTTTTTCGGAAAAATCTTATAAAAATATATTTTCACAATTTATCCTAAGTATATAATTTTTATAAAATTTCAAAGTCTTATAAAAATATATTTTTACAATTTATCCTAAGTATATAAATTTTATAAAATTTCGGCATGACCCGTTCGTATTTACATGTTTTCCAAAGTCGCAGGCTTTAATCAAAACTCATTTTAAATTTACATTTTAAATTTTCGATCAATATTGTATCAAAATCCTTTATAACTAGTCCGATATGCAAAAAGGTATCAAATAAGTTCTTGATCCATCAATAAGCTATCATAAGCTCTTGCTAATCCAAAATAATATGAGCCGAACCCTAAGCTTATTGATTAAGCTAGTGGTTCGTGGCTTCTTGTGCGGGACGCGGCTTATAAGCCCATGAAGCCTTATTTGGGCTTTTATTAAGCAATAACTAAACGTGGTCCTTGTCAAATAAGCAAGACATAAGCCGAATAAAATATAAGCCAAGTCAAATAAGTTCGAAAAACATTTTCTTGTGGTTACCCTTATTGGGTCGAACCAAACATGATCTCAATAAGCTCAATAAGATCAAATAAGCTGAACAAAAATAAATCATAAGTTATCATTTTCATTATACGAAAAGAACCACGATCACAAAACTATTATTTCCTTATATTTACTTTACTCATATTCGAACGAATATACAACCATTTAAGGATTACGTAGTTTAAAAATGTAAACTTCGATAATCCGTTTGTACAACTAGTATATATGCATAAAGATGATAATAAAAGTACAATTTATTATAAAATATTTGATTACAAACACGAAAGAAGGATTAGTGGATAGAATAAAGACTAACAAGCTCCAAACGTTGTTTATAAGATACCCGAATATCAACCCGAACACTTTATCTTCAAATGGTTTTGATCAAAGATTGAGAAATTATGAGTTTATGTGTGTGTTTAGGGTGGTTCGAACAAGAGAAAGAAAAAGAAAGAGTAAATGTGTTTTTCTTGCTAAAAGAATGAATGGATGAATGAAATGTAAAAGACTTGTATGTGCAAGTTATAAGCTAGGATTCAAAACACATAATATATGTATATGTGTGTGTTTGGCGTGGGCAAGAAGGGGAAAAGGAGGGAACCAATTTGATCTTCCAATGAGGGTGAAGGAAAGGACATGTACTAGCTCATTTGATGGTGACTTGCTTAGAGATTTCAAAATTCAAAATGGTATCTCATGTATGTTTGTGTTGTGAGATATGAATTAGAAAATGAGATGTTAATGGTATTTAATGACACAATTGCCTCACACGCTAAAGTGTGAATGTGTGTGTGTGCCGTGGGATAGGACAAAGGAAGAGAGGGGACCAAAATAATCTCCCAATCACAATTAATCAAGGACATATGGTTAGCTAGCATGATGGAATCTTGTCTTATTGTTTTGAAATTCAAATTTGGCATCTAAGGTTTTTTTAAAAGGGTGATTATTTGGACGTGAGCTAGGGGAGGGGGGACCAAAATGGTCTCCAACATTCAGGGAGCTAAGAGTTCATGTTTTTATTTAATTTTTTTTTTTTTTTTTTTCTTTTCAGCCTCTTGCGAGGCTCAAATCTTAATTAAAATCAAGATTCACGTAAGTAACGAAACGAATAACAATATCACCGGAAAATTATGAAATTTTAAATATTGCCTTGAAATATAAAAACGTGGCTATTGCCAAAATACTACAACGTTAGGTGTCCCGGTTCACTTCCGGCGACGATTATCAGATAAAAGCGGAAAACTTCCCGGTTAAACGTAAAAGTTAAACGGAACTTTTAAAAATTCAAATTATCAAACGGATACGGCTAAAATATTGAACGGAAATTTGCGGGGTGTCACAGTCAAGTTTCTATTTTCATAGTTTGCTTACTTTTTATTCATTTTGGTATTTGTATTTTTTGGTAACCATGGACTTTGATACAATGTTATATCATAAGTGATAAACAAGTGTCACTTACAAATACCAAAATGAATAAAAAGGAACAACCTATGAAAATGAAAACTCGACGTATTAAAAAAACCAAACAAGTGTTGCATAAATTTTTATGAAATTCTAAATATCCACTTTTGAAATTGTCATAAACATAGTTAATGTCTAATATCACTTGTGATATTTCAGAAACAAAAAGCATATACTTGTTTGTTTATGAAATATCTCGTAGGTGTATTTGAATGAATTATGTTTATAATTATTAAAAATGATATTAGCCATGTATATAATAAAGCTTAACTAATAGCATTGCCAATTATCATAAACTTAAATTCATACTGATAAACTTTATTATGAAGCATCACATCACCATAAAAAACATCAATCTAATTGATGGTTCAAGCAAAATTAAGATTAGCGTAACTGAATAAGTAAAAATACTCTATTATAAACTTAAAATATCACATGTCATACTACACATATGATACAGAGCAGATAACATAGACATGATCCAAGATCATATACTGGTAAATGGTAATCATGAGTTTGTATATATAGAAAGGGATATGTTTTGGCTCTATATTTCATGGCTAGACCATTTTACATAGGGTTACTACTTATTTCCATGAAAGTTGCTTCAAGCTCAACTGATGTGCTTCATCAATATCAATATAGTTAGATAAAGAAGTTGGTTCTAAGTCGACATAGTAATCAAAAAGAGATGATTTTCCTTGAAATGCCTCCATTCAAGCTTATTCTATCTCCATGTGTAACAATTTCTGAACTCTTGCCACTGATATCTTTTTTGCTAAAAAAGTCATACCATTATAAGAAAATGTTAACTTTCAAGCTATTAGTTGACATAAAAATGAAGAAACACTGTTACAAAAAAGTCGCAAATAATTATAATCACATATTCACATGATTCACATTTCAACAGGACTGAAAATTACCAAATGATTAAACTTATTAATTACCAATGTGACTTTGATCAAACAAACTCCTCTAATAGTTATAGTACAAAACTTGTTCCAAATTACAATTACGAAACTTTAGCAAGCATTCATGTCAGTGATATTTCATGCCATTACAGTACAACAATCGTGTTAAATTACGAAACTTAAACTAAACACCAGGTGCAAACTTGGTAAAGAAAATGAGAATCTAAAACAGTTTATATATAGGCACCACATAATTAAGAATTAAAGCCAGTACACTTAACTTGTCATTGATATTTCATGCATTGTATTCTAGAGTTGATATTTCATGCATTATATAGGTATCACGTAACAAAGACTTTTTGAGTTAATTCTAGAGTCGCCATTTGATTTTTGGGTCTTATTTGGTTGGACTCAAAAACGTTAATTACTTAATACCCGACCGTTAACATTGTAAGGTTATCGGGGTTAGGTGTCCCAAAAATAACCCAACAAGACTTTATAAATCTGATTTAACCGATCGATAAGCCTTATAGGGTTCGGGTTCGGGTCGGGTTCGGCCCGAACCTATCACACCCCTTGACATAACAACAAAAACATGAAAGACAGAAATATGCGTTTCACTAATATATTTATTCACATTAGATTAATAAGAGTTGCCACTAAGATTACATTCATTAATTATATTAAAGTTAACACAAAGCGAGGCGTCGAGGATAGGGGTGATGAAGGGGAGGATAAATAATAAGATTTAGATATGATTAGTGAGATTTTGTCAGTCTATGCGCAGTAAGTAGGATAAGCTAAATGTGAACATTATGTCAAACTGTGAATATACATACTAGAAACTTGTTACTAGCCTACTTACTTTGTTTCCTATCTTTTTGTGCCTTCACCTATGGCGGGATGCAAGGGTTGGCAATAAGTTAGTTTTCGTTCTTTAAAACCCTGACTTTTATAAAATATATTTCTGTTTGGTCAGTAGTCATATACCATAATCAACGTCATGTCATGATCCATCAAATTAGATTTTATTATTACCTAAAGTGGGTGTTGCTTCATTGGAAGTTGTATTAACCAGTATGAAATGCAATAGTAAGGTTAATATTGTGGGAAAATGTTTAACCAGATATGGAATGCAATAGTAAGGCCAATCCAATTATAACACATAGAACTCTTGGTGTTATGGAGCGTAGAAACGAAACCTGCATCGGCCTGAAAAGATATATGTACAAGTATCTTTTGTTTTGTGATGGAAGTTATCCTATAAATATTATCCACTTTGTGTTTTCCATTTTCCACTTTCAACAATCAATCAACACCAGATGGTGCCAACCATTAGGCTGCTTAATTAAATTCAGAAGAGATATTAAATTGTTTTATTTATAAGAGTTCATGTGAAAAGTTCAGGTTCTTTAAGTATAGCTCGAGTAATAAAATGTTTAAAAGGTAAACATATTAATGACTTTTTAGTTGGAGTTATAAAAATGTTCGTGCATAGATATATAGATTATATCAATAGTCAAAAAAGAAATGAAACACGTATCGCACCAGTTCCATTGTTTTCTTTTAAGCAAGATCGTTAACCAATTTTGACCTTTAGAGAAATCTTTAATCCAAATTGACCATTTGACTCGTACAGGGGTTTGAAAAGCTTTATAGTAAAGAGATAAAATGAACGGAATACAAATAACTCCATAGCAGCTAGAAATCACAGGTGTGAGAAACAAGTTCCTAAAATGTAGAACTAACCAGTTTGTTAACACGATTTATGACACACTAAGGTGCAGCAAATCCTGACACATCAAACAGTTCTTTGAATCTGCAAGCCGAGCATGATTAGTTGTTAGCCTCATTCCATAAAAAAATGATTACTCTATAGAACTAAAGAATGATGAGATTGATACATTTAGAAATATAGTAAACAACTATTTCATAATATTCCACAAATAAGCTAAGTTTCTTGCTATTAATTTTGCTCCAATTTCAATTTCTTTAGGATCCTAATTTAGACCACACACCTAAACAGTAAACAACCATAACGGGAATATCATATTCATGTACATAATTATGTATAATGAGTTAAAATTATCCTTATAAGAAAAAAGGCTATAAACATTGCCATTTACATAGAGTATCCTCAAAATAACTAAATGTTGAATGTAGTTTTCGGCTAAACATATCATCAAACACCTTGTGTTCAACTTTGATTCTAGAATCCTAGATACACACATGTACATCTACGATCATAGCAATCAACAATGTTAAGCATTTTATCGAACACCTTGTGAAGGTTTCAACTACGATTATAGCAATAAATAAATTTGACCTTACCATCAAATTTCATCTACGATCATAATTAATCTCCAAGCAAACATACACATTAATCACATATTAACAACAAAATTAATTAGTTGACTAAAGCTACGAAATCACCTTTTGGACCAAGCTTTTTGAATCATTTCATTCTAATTTTGATAAAATCTACAATGCATTCAAACAAGATGATTAATTCATAAAAAATTCAATGGATTGTGAAAGGTAAACACTGAATAGAGAAGATGGTATGTTAGGGTTAAAGTATTTGTGTTATGGAGTCATTTGTTAAAGTAAGATCGATGTGAGTAACTGATTGATTTATGGAGGGAAGAGGTCGGGAGAAAAACACACTAAAATGTGTGAAAATAAAAGAGGCTAATGAAAAAAAAATTATATAGTTACAGAAAATAAGATTAATTAATTAAATTTTAGATTAATCTACATCATTAGATCAAACCCAAATGAATGATGAAGATTTGTCCCTTTGTATGTGGAGAAACTGACATACAAATGAACTTTTCTCTTATATCTTTTGTTTTTGTTTATAGCAATAAAATATCATATCTAAAGATGAAATATAATTTGATCAACAACTTAAATAAAGTAAATAGAGTTTTGAAATTACTAAACCAACAAAAAAAGTTACTTTTATATAAAATATGCAAAAACTATTTTTGGCAAACACAAAATTAAAATTAGATTTCTTTTAAATAAGGTAGAAATGGTGTTGCACAAATCCAATATATTTATATTATATTTATATATTCATTATATATACTATATATATATATATATATATATATATTATATAGATATTATATATATTTGGGTTGGTTATTGTGAAATGTATATTTGGGTAAAAAAATAGAGGCTTTTTGATCATTAGATCTAACTAGCCAAAATTGATCAATGGATGAGGTTAAGAATAGTGTTTTAATAAATACTTTAAATGTTCACCATTAACTCTTCATTAATAAGGGGCTAATGTGGAAAATTAATTTTGAGCAATGCTACATCCACTTCCAACTCACATAAAAACTTCCACATGTAGATGTGACATGTAATTTTAAAAACGTTCCTTACTCATTATGACATATTAATTTTCATTGCACATTGAATTTGTTGAGAAATATATAGTGACACACGTATTTTTTACACAAATTGTACTTTTGTAGTGGCACACCGAGTTCCATGATATGTGTATAGTGACACACCATTTTTTTACATATATAATGACATACTAAAATATTAGCATATTGTAGTGACACAAAATTTCTTGGTAAATTTATAGGGACACATTAAAATTTTAGTGACACACGACAAAATTTAGTACATTTGTAATGACACACTTTGTTTGTCACAAATTTTCTTGACACACAAACTTTTTAAATGACATACTAAATTTTGTGAAAGAATTTTTTTTGACACTTATAAAAATATTAAAAGTTAATTGACACACATAAAAAATTCAAAGATTATGTGATGCATTATTAATAATACATGACAAAGCTCAAAGACAAAATAACTAAATAGGAAAAAAAATATGACGTAAATTAACAAAGTGAAACTTAAATTAGTGATTAAAGAGACTTAAATGATGAGTTAAAAGAAGAGTGGTCAAATAACTAGAACACCCTTACTAGTCAAATGTCATATTTTATATTTTTCTCCTTTTTTTTTATCCTTTTTACCTTAAAAACTTTTTATTTGATCCAATCTCATATATATATAAGCATTTATTACTTATTTATTATATTAAATAGTATAAGCATATACTATACTAAGGTATGAGTTGGAAGTATGATACTTTTGAAGTTAAGTTGTCAACTAATCTTAGATGCATTAGATAATGCATCATAATGTATTTTCAAACTTTTAATAGATGGCATAACGTAGTTTTAGATGCATTCATGATTTCTCTTGTTTTTGGTCCTCTACATGTCCAAAATCATGAAAAGCAATTTGCACCATCTACACAATTAAAATTAATTTTAAAAACTCCATATGGGCATCTAGATAAATAGAAATGCAATCTAATACAGTTGTTGCACTCAATTGTTTAGTTTTAGAGTCACTTATCACCACTATTTTATTTTAATTTAAACTTCTCACTGGATCTCTACTATATAATATAATATATATATAGTATATATATATAAATATATATATATATACTTAGACCATAAGGCCCGCGTGTTGGTGCGTCTATTTTTATTAAATTATATTAACAATAATATAAATTGAGACATAAAATGTAATTGTACATATAGTACATTTATTTTTTGTATGTTTATCATCTTCGTACTAATTACATAGTAAGGATTAAGTTTATAAATGAAACAAATCATCTTAGACATTAGAATATTGTTAGGATGATGTTGGATGTTATAAACAATTTCTTTTTTATGTATAAAGTAGAATTACTTAAATATAGAAAGTGTTAATGAGTTAAATCTATTTGTAGGAGTGTATCAACATTTTTTTAAAATTATGAATAATGTATGATAACTATTTTAAATGTTATAAGTAAACTTTAAAAACGTCAATAAATTATATTAATGAGACATAAGGTATCAATATTTTTTATTTATATAATAATAAGGAATTTTTTTTTTACATTATTAATGTCAGACTAAAATGAATGAAAAATACCTTATTACAAAACAAACATACAATCACAAGATGTATAATATGTAAAGTGTATAAATAGATGTAGCTTCAAAAGAAAACAATTGTATATTATCTTCAAGATAAACAAACATAGTGATGATTTATTTGGGATAAGTCACCTCAAAACCAAACTTATTTAAAGTCTAACTTGTGCATCTTGAAACACCATGTCTAATGCCCAAACTTCGTTAGGCCTACCAGCAGGGTGAGACTTCCAAGGGCTAATGCATCTAACCAACACTTTTAGATCATCAATCATAGGGCCAATATCGCACAACGGTGTCATATTCATCAGTTCCATTTTTTGTAAGCTGCAAAGATAAAAAGGAAACAAACTTTCGGGGATAACAATAAAATTAATATACACAATACTAATCTTATTAATAAAGCTAAAGAAATAGTATAATGAATGAAGTATGATATGAGAATTCTCATAGATACCTTTTGAGAAAACAAAATAAAATGGAAAAATAACAGTGATGATATGTGTATACAATCGACCAATATTATAGGGTTTTGGATTAGGTTAACACTTGTTTCAAAAAATTTAAAAATTTGTCTTTCTGAGTAAAGATGTGGTAATCGGTTTGTGCATTTAATTTGATTTCTCGAAAATCATGGTAAGTTATTACAAACATTATCAAATTGGTTTTCGGAAATAATGTTTATTTCTAAATTTTCAAAGTTTCCATGATAGGATTGAATTTGTTTCAAATACCCGAACTATAGAAACCAAAAATTAATACATTAATACATACTATAACATAACATAACATTAACAAATAAAAGTATCTCAATCATGACATAACGAATTTATTTGAACAGACAAATAAAATTAGTCACTAACCTTGTAAATGGATTCTTTTGAGCATAACATCAATTGATTTCCTTTTAAATCAATGATTTCAGTTATTTTTTTAATTTGATTATAATTGGGGTTTTTTTGAAAGTGATGAAATTGAATCATATCATATTTAATATGATTTTGAATGTTGTTTTGATGATCTATTGTTGCAGAAATCACAAGTGATAAAAAATTTGTGTTTTAATTTAGTAATTTTACAGGATATAGTTTGATTTGTTTTGTTTGTAAATTATGAGTTGACTGAATCATTAAATGCTGAATTAACCATAGTCGTTGATTATTTTTTTTTTTTTTTGTTTGGTTTGTAAATTATAGTTGACTGAACAATAAATCTGAATTAACCATAAGCGATTGATTATTTTAGTTTAAACACGTTTCATTTTTTCATCTATTTTTCTTTTAGAATGATATCCAAAAAAAGCGTATTTTATATAATGAGTGTAAAAAATATATATAAAAGGATAAAGATCAAATAAAAGATAAATATTCGTAGAATGATAAAAAGATTTCTTTTTTTAAAATTCTCAAAAATCTGAAAAAAAATCACAAGATCCGTGAATGTTGGTAGCATGAAAAAAGTTGTAAAGGAATGTTTTTCTAAAGTTGGATAATTTTGTTTGGCCGAAAAAAAATTATATTAATGGAAAAAAAAAAAACGTTTGTGCATTAAATTCTTTTTTTTGTGGTCATCAAAAACCGTAATTGATGTACCCAACATCTTTTTACTTTTGTTCATCAAAATTTTAATTGCGCATCAAACTATAACACAGTCCGAAAATTTGTGCATCAAAAATTTTTTTTGTGCATCAAAATTTCTTTTTTTGCGTATATTAAAAAAAACGTATAAAAACTCAAAATTAGAAAACACTTCTTTATAAAAGTTTTTAAGCACCAACATACCTATTAAATTGAATTTTTTTGGAATTTTTTTTCAAGAACTTTATTAAAAAATTTTCTTTTATCCTTCTCACGAATAATTAGTCTATTTTATTTTAAAACCTTCCTCTATAATATAATATAAAAATATAAATATATATAATATATAAAAAAATATAAAAGGTATAAATATATAACTTTGTTTATGTTGTTAGAACGAAGACATCGGTCCTAATATCACTAAGAAACCTAATATTGACTTCAACAACATAAATGTAAAATTCAAGTTTTAGTGATAGTGAGTGGGTTGTGCTTAATTAGCAGTTAGCACAACGAAAACATTATCTAGTATATTCATAAAACTGAACAAATACATTGATAGCATATATTTGGATTGCTAGTTAGCTTTGCTTCATTCGCTTTTGAAACTTAGATAAAAACTTTGTTAGGCTGTATTGGGCCCGAAAAATATAAAAGATTATATACATAAACTGTTTAAAGGTTCCAAACATACGGTCGTAATTAAACCACTTTGCTACAGTAGCTACAGTAATCTGCCCATGTGTGTATGCATTTTGTGGCCGGCCCATTAACTAATTATTATGTGGTTTAAAGTAGGTCAACTATAAAAAAATAAAAAAAAAAATTGCTCGGCACAAAATATAATTTTTTTTACAAAATTACTGATTTATTTCAATAAAAAAATATCCGCGTCATGAGGCCCAACACATAAAGACCATATAAAAAAAACTATTAAACATGAGACTGAAAAAATAAACCCTCTAAAAAAAATAGCACATCACAGCAAATAAGGAAAAAAATATATCTATTCTTCATGATAAAAAAATACACTACGACATTACGTCCGCCCAACTCAAAAGCCCACATAAAAAAAAACTATTAAACAGAGACCTGAAAAAATAAACCCGCACCAAAATAAAAAATAAAAAAAATTGCTCCAACAACAAAAAATGAAAAAAAAAATATAGATTTAATCATATCAAAAAAAAACCCACAGACTGACGCCCAACACATAGATCCCATATAAAAAAAAACTATTAAAATGATACCAGGAAAAATAAAACCGCAAAAAAAAAAAAAAAAAAATTAACGCCCCGCATCAACGCGCGGCATTTAAGCAGAAAAAAACACCTAATCTATGATAAAAGAAACACCCGCCACCGCTCGCCCCGCATCAACGCGCAGACAACAATTGCTTTGTTTTATATATTTTTTGTCTCATTTGCTCAAGACTGTCCAAAGGTGAAAACAGCCCCAAACTTAAACCCCCATAAACTACCTAGATACCTACCAATATGCATAACGAATGATAGCAGGGTTTATTTAGAAATAAAATGTCACAAAATAAAAAAACAAAAACAATAACCGTAGATTCAAAACCAATAAATTAGTTTTTGTAATCTATTTATTTTTCGATTCTTGTCAGGGAGTGTAATAACCAGTAAAGGAAATTAAACTTACAAAATACAACAATTTGGAACGTAACAAATCAAGCACAGACTACTCAGATTATGACTAATCAAGAGAGGAAACTCAGATATATTGAATTAACCATAAACGGCAAATTCAAATTGATAATTGGTTAAATGGATTTGTTTATTGATTGAAGAGTCACTGAATGAATACAAAGATAAATAGCATTACAATCTAAAGCTGAAATGACAAAGGTCCACTAGACGAATTAGAAAAGAAACAATCAATAAGAGGTTAAGATACAGACGGATAAGATATAGAATACGAATAGAAATTTAGAGAAAAGAAGATGAAGAGAGAAGAAAGAGAGATAATAGAGACGAAAAAAAACTAAAAGAATAGCATTTTAAAGAGGTAACGAAAAAAGGAGAACAGACTAAAAGGAACACTCAAATAAGATTCAATATCTTCATAGATATTCGAAGACGAGAGACTGCATATAGAAGATAACTGAATGCTAAAACATAGAAGAGCAACGCCGAATTATCAGAAAACGTCAAATAAAATGAATCCCATAAACGGGAAACCAACGCAATCCCTCTCTCACCAATCCGCAACTCTTCAGGAAGTCACTCCTCCAGCTCGCTTACACATCCCTCTCTCACGTATCATCACCATTCGCCACCCTTAGACGACTCTCTCGCGAGCCGACGCCCCCACCATCTCTCCTCAGCCATACGCGCTCTTCCCCGACTCCCGCTCTCTCTGGATCTCTATCTGCCAACCTCTATCTCTATCACTAAAACACCTCCCTCCCCATCGACCCCATACCCCCTTCTTTCCCCCCTTCAAAATCGCCCAAATAATACCCACCCTAAATGCTTAGTAAACGGCCCGAGTCACCGCCACGATACATACGACAAAAACATCATAACCAATTCACAACCACTATCCAAGAATCCTTGTCCACGAGGAACAATCACAAACATAGGAAATATCATGGAAACAACATATAAATCCTCCCAAAGAATCAATCAACAGCCTATCCATTGCTCCACAAACTAACAAAAACCCTATACTATTTTTGCTGCTTCACAAAATTTCCTTTCCAAAAAGCTTGAAAGGTTCACAGCCAATAATTCCCCTTGTAGCATGCGACCACATTCCATTAAAACACCACCCATAAAATAAAAGAAATATATAAAAGAAAAAAAATAAGAAAACACCCGCAGATAAATCGGAATATACAATTAATCTAGAGTGGCATTACAATAACTGATATACATGGAAAAACTGGGTGAACTTTTGCATTTGGAGGCAACTGAAGTTTGTAAGCAACCTGACCAATCTTTGCTAACACCAAAAATGGACCATAGAACTTTACATATAGCTTATGCTCCTTCCCTTTCTTTACTGTGAGTTGTCTGTAAGGTTGTGATCTACAAGATAATACCCATTCTCCCACTAAAAAATCCCTTTCAGGATCCTGTTCTATATCAGCTTTGAAACTTTTATTATGATATGAGCTTTTGCCAAATTAAACTTCACAAATCAATGTCCCTTTTCGTTTCGTCTTGCTTCAAAGTACCTGTCCACTAGCTCCACAATGCTATCTAATTTTTTGACATATAAGGAAAATGTAAAGGAGGATTTAGACCAAAACAATCTCAAAAGGAGTATATATTGGTAGCACTAAGTGAAATATGTGTTAACCAATACTCCAGCTAATGGTAGTCCATATGTCAAAAAAACCAATCCTTTGGACTCTCCTTAGTCATACATCTCAAGTATCCTTCTAAACGCATGTTAACTACTTCAGTCTCACCATCAGTTTGTGGGTGATAGGCAGTTGAAAACTTTAGTCCCACTTTGAGCATCTTAAACAAAGACTACCAAAAGAAACTCATAAAGTTGTAACACTGACACAACACAGTGTTCTTAGGTAACCCATGAAGTTTGTAAATGTTTTCCAATAATAGTTTGAGCTATAGCTTTAGCTGTATAGGGGTTAGTGACTGCAATAAAATGTGCTTGTTAACTAAGCTTATCTACAACCACTAAGACGGTGCTTTTTCCTTAAGACATAGGTAATGAATCCACAAAGTCCATGGAAATATCCTGCCAAATTTGACTAGGAATTGGCAAGTGTTTTGAGGAAGACCAGATATAGCAAAGAGATCAAACTTATTTCTTGGCACACATCAACAATTTTCTGACCACACACTTTCACCATCATCTCATAACCCTTCTAATAGAAAAAAGAACTAAGCCTTTTGTAAGTAGCTTGTACTCCACTATGACCTCCCACAACTGAAGTATGAAAATGCGAGACCATTATTTTCCTCAATTGCTCATTAGGTCCAACTAACCTAAAAATACCATTTTGCCTTTTTCTTTTCAATGGAACACCCTGCCAAGAATACTTTGTATATACTAAAGATTCCCAACCCTGCAAACTCTTTGATGATGCCTTGATCACAAGATCAGTTTCCACATAATGTTGTTAGCATCTATTGAACTCATTAAGAAGGTAATGCATGAGGATTGGCTAGGAGAGTTCACCTTGTCTTTGGATTCTTGATAGAGTCATCAACTACAATAATTCCTACCTTCTTTGCTTATAGTCATTCATCAATCAGAAACCAACAATTTTTGGTAACCATTTGGACTGAAAAGGAGTGGTGATTCTTTGATCCAAAATATACTTAAGACTAAAGTGATCAGTCCTAATTTTGAAATGTCTGTCAAGAAGATATCCCCTCCATTTTTGTAAGGCCACCACCACTGCTAGTAACTCCTTCTCATATGCAAACAGGGATAGATGTCTAAGGGATCCAAAGTTTTGCAGGAAAGCAACATGAAGAACCCCTTTTTGTCGCAAAACGGAAACAATTCCATACCCTGAAGCATCTGTTTCAATGATAAATTCCTCTTGAAAGTTGGGTAAAGCTAAGACTGGAACTTGACTCATTGCTTGTTGCAAGTTTTTCAAAGGGCTATCTAAGCTTTTATTGTTCCATGAAAAAGCTTTCATTTTATTCAGCAAAGCTGTAATTTGTTGACCAAATACTAGCATAGTCTTTTAAAAATCTTCTATAATACACTGTCCAGACCAAAAATTCCTCATATTTCTTTATGTTTACTTAGATTAGTCTCATGACTATCATTGCTTTGATCTTAAATATGAATCATAGCTATACCCTGTGTCTATATAATATGCCCCGAAATATCCCATTGTTGTTGTCTCCAAACACACACTTAACTTGCTTGCAAACCAAGTGTGGTCCCTCATGGTTTGTAAAAATTATCTAAGGTGATGAATGTGGTCTGTTATGGAAGGGCTATAGACCAGTATATCATCAAAAAAGACCAATGTGAATTTCCTTAAGAATGCCTTAAAAATAGAATTCATCAAAGACTGAAAAGTTGAGGGTGCATTAGTGAGACCAAATGGCATAACCCACACACAAAGTGACCTTCAGTGAGACTTAAAGATCTGTCTTGATTTATGGTTCTGTCTTCCTTTCCCATCCTAATTTGATGATAGCCAGACCTTAAATCCAACTTAGAAAAAATTTATGCACCTTGCAATTCATCAATTAATGCTTCTATTACTAGAATTGGAAATTTATCCTTTACTGTATTCTTCTTATTCGCTTCCTATAGTTCAAAGTACACATTCTCCAAGTTCCATCCTTCTTTTTAACAAGCACAATAGGTGAAGAGAATATGCTATGACTTGCCCTGATCACCCCACTATTCAACAACTCTGTAACCATGGTTTCAATGGCATATTTTTAGTTAGGAGGGTATTTGTAAGGCCTGATGTTAACCGCAGCTATATCATCCTTTAAAGGGATCCTATGATCACAACTTCTCTTAAATGAGTGAGCTCTGTAGGTTCAGCAAAGACCAGCACCAAATTTCTTTAAGCAATTTTCTTTCTGCAATTCAATACTGTATTCCCCTTCCACAGCTGTTGATTGCATCAAGTTCAAACTTGCAGATGGACAAATACAATTTATTGTAGTATAGTAGTCCTCCTTCATACCAGTTATACATTTCTGCAAATGTTTCCCATTGATCCACTACAACTCAGACTGTTTGGTTCCTCTTACATAAACTTTCTTTCCTTCATACACAAACTGTATAACTAACTCATGAAAGTTCCACTAAATATTTCCCAAGGTAGACAACCACTGAATGCCTAATACCATTTCACATCCTCCTAAGGGTAAAAGCATGACATTAGTTTTGAATTGATAACCTTGAATGGACCATCTAAAATCAACACCATATACTGAAAACTCATCTAATACCCTCCAGCTATATTACTTGTAAGGGGATATTGTCTTAGTCCAATTTGCACCAACACCAATTTTCTTGTATTAACAAAATCAATGAAATTATAAGTTCTGCCAGTATCCATGAGTAAATGAAGCAAATGCTTGGCTACCAGTGCTTTTATTATCATAGTATTAAAAGTAGGTGTTCCTGATATAGCATTGAGTGAAATTTGTGGACTAGCATAACATTTACTGAGCAAATTTTCACCATTTTCAGTAGGATTTCCCAATTCTTCCTCCTCATTAGTATCAATGCTGTCTTGTAAGTCTTCCTTGTCATCAAGGATAACTTCCAACACAAACATTTGTCCACTACACTTGTGGCCAGACATATACTTTTGGTCACAATAGAAACATAGTCCTTTGGCCCTCTTATCACCAATTTCTTTCTGAGTCAACCACTTCTTTGGTGGATTTGTGGTAGTAGCAGGGTACTTAGTTATAGTTTGGGTGTTTGGCAAAGCCAGAGCAGTAGTAATAGGCTTAGCAAGATAAGTAGTATTCCTAATTTTTTTCCCTCATAAAGCAGTTCAAGGAGATAAGCAAGGAGTATACCCTTTGTTTTGACCAAAGCTCAAAGCAGTTTCCTGAAAATTTGAAAGGCTGAAAGCATCTGCAAGTGTCCTTGGCCTGAACATCCTAACATTTATCTCAATATTTGGAGGTAGACCATCAATGTACATACTGACAGATTGAGCTTCAGTGATCTCCATTTGATTCAACAGGATTTCAAAATCACTTTGGTACTGCTTCATAGTAGTCTTGTATCTCAAATTCTTATATTCAGCCATTGGATCCTCATTTACTTCCCTAAACCTCTTAAGAATAGCCTCTTCATACACTAGCCAAGTGACATTTCCCCCTGAGCTCTAACAAACTACAAATTGCTACGCTAGTCCCTATTATAGATGTGAATGGAAACAATTTTTGACCTTACCTCCACACTTTAACCCCATCCATAGCAAAGAATTGCTTTAACTATGTACATCCATCCCATCACATCATCACCCTGAAACTAGGGAATTCCTAGTTTTAACTCAATCATCGAATGAATCTACTAGAACCTATCCATACTTTTTAAATCATAACTAGAAAACTGTTGTCCTAAGAACCCATTTCATGTTTAGATCATTAGTTTTGGTTTACATGGTTTCCAAGTGCTTAAAAAATCTAAACCAAAACCCCGGATTTTTTGTGTTTAAAAGTGTTTAAAGTTTTGTTTTAAAGCAAGATATAAGCCTAAGATAACTAGTTTTGTGTAAAAAAGAAAAATTCAAGGTAAAACGTCACAAAGGTTGGGTTTTTAGTGATTTTTGTGAAAAATAATATTTTTTTTATTTGAAGCTAGCGAAATATGTATTGAAGGTAGCGAAATATGTATGAAGCTAGCAAAATATGACAGTAAGCGAAACATTGCAAGCAAAACATTACAGGCGAAACATTAAATTTGTCATATTCAAGCGAAACATTACATTTGTCATATTCAAGTGAAATATTACATCCTTCACAAAAAGATTTTATTTTCTACGGTTTGTCTTACTTTGTAAAATCCCGCAAAATATTTAGATTTCTCAGTTTTAGTGAAGATTTGTAAAATCCCGTGGAACATTAATCTTAATCCCTAACAACAACAACAACTCTTAACACAATCCTCCTTTATCACTGTTCGATCAATCTTTAATCATTTCACTTTTCAATTAATTCAAGATGACTACTTTAGCAGAACACATCATTTTGCTGGAAGCGAAACCGTCCCCATTCCTATGAAAAAATCAATGTATGATTCATGGGCAAGTCGTATACGTCTATTCATCTAAGGGAAAAAACATAGTAGGATGATGCTTGATTCAATTGATAATGGTCTATTGGTTTACCCAACTGTTGAAGAAAATGGACAGACTAGACTTAAGAAATACTCCGAACTCACTGAAGCACAACAACTTCAAGATGATTGTGATGTTCAAGCAACAAATATCATTCTTCATGGTCTTCCACCCGATGTGTATGCACTTTTTACACCATCAGTGATGGATAAGGATTTAGGGATAGATCAATATGCTAATGAAAGGCATGAGTAATCAAACAAAAGAACCGTGAATGCATATTGTACAGCTTGATTGATAAGTTTGCTTATGTTCAGGGTGAAACACTATATGAGTACTACTAGAGATTCTCTCAGCTGATCAATGACATGGATACTATTGGGATGAAAATGCAACAAGTTCAAGTCAATACCAAGTTTCTGAATGCTCTTCCATCGGAATGGAGCAAGTTTGTCACTAATGTGAAGTTAGCTAAAAGTTTGTATACCACCAACTATGATCAGTTGTATGCATACCTTAGTCAACATGAACGACATGCTAATGAAGTTCGTATCACGGGTAAAATATATCCGGATCCTCTTGCATTCGTAGCCAACTCTCCAACTCTATACAATCCATCTCAGTCACCACAACATTCAGGTTCTTTAATTATCAATCCACCTCCTCGATAATTCACACCAGTTTATGCAGCACCCCATTCATCATCAACACCATCACACTTCAGTCAATCTACAACAACATCTAGTTTCCCCTTTACCATTCATATCTCCTTTAGTTACACAACAATCTCAAGCTAAATCTCCCCAATTGGACTCCAGTCTCATTTTTCCTATGTTTCAGCAATGAGAAGATCCGATTGAATAGGTCAACAAAGCAATGGAATTTTTGTCTGCTGTAGCATCAAGGTTTCCTCCATCAAATAATCAACTTAGAACATCGTCTAATCCTAAAAATCAAGCAACCATTCAAGATGGTAGAGTCACCGTTCAACAAGTTTAAGGGAGTTACGCTGGTACCGGAAACAAAGGAATTGCTACTACTTCAAAGGGAAATGTTGTAGTTGGCCAACCAAGAGTTATAAAGTGTTGATAACCTATCAAGTATAAAGGCATAGGCAAGAACAATGTACTCAGACCAAAAGGCCAAGGAATGTTGCTTCGTTTAATGGAAAATTAATATTAGCTAAAGCTCAGGAAGCGAGTCAAATATTAGATGAAGAGCAACTTGCATTTTTAGCAGACCCTGGTATATCAGAAGCTCTAGTTACTCAGCAGACAATCCCTCGGAATTTAGCTTTCCAGACTGACGACTTGGATGCATATGACTCGGATTGTGATGACTTATCCTCGACTAAGCGGTTTCTGATGGCAAAATCATTTAAGCTGTGATCCCGAAGTTCTCTCTAATGTACCATATCCTTATCTTATATGAATGATTATGACTAATCAGATGGTGCAAGAGAATGCAGTATTCTGAACAAACACATGTTGACGATTTTCAAGATAATGAGATTGTAGAATAATCTTAACACATATATGGAATGATTCACTTATAGTTTTAGAGAGAGAGAGAGGTGGTTGGATGAACACTTAGAGAGAGAAAGAAAAATTGATTAATGTTAGATTAAATAAGTGGAAAATTAGACAAATGAACAACCAACACCTCACTCCAAGCAATGTAGAGTGTTTAAATAATCAGCTAACCGTCCATGGGATTGTGGTATGGGCTTACAATGTAACTTTGGCCCGGTTAGCTTTCTAACTTATTCTTACAACTTACTACGAGCTACGACTAACTATATTGGTAGTGACCGACACTTTTTCGTATTTCTAACAATCTCCCCCTAAGGGAGGTCACTCCAATTTACAAAATTCAAACTTAGCATACTAAGCTTTCATTCGGTTCATATGAGCTCGTAGTCTTTAATCTTCCAAAAAATCATTTACATGTGATTGATGTAGTGATCAGTTGACTTTGATGTGAGCTGTTCCGTTTAGTTTTGACTGAATGTGATCTTGAGCTACTTTAAAATCATCATCTAAGCATAATCTCTCGCCATCTTGTAAACTTGGCCATCTTGTGAACTTATGACTTCTGGACCGACATGCTCATACCTATTATCTTTATTTTATAATCTAGAAAACCTTAATAAAATGCATCTATGATCTTGAATTTTCTTTAACTTTAACACATTGTCCTTCAAGAAGGACAAATGGTATCAGATTAGCAGAAGATCTTGAAACATGTACGAGCATAATTAGTCGGTTGATATATGAGCATAGTTGGCTAGAATCTTGTGAGGCAGCTAGAAACAGGGTACCTCCATCACCATCTTTAAATATTCCTAAAATAAAATAGTTAGCAATAAAGCAGGGGGACGAATATGGCTTTGTCATTCGCCCGTGTTTGGTTGGAGTAACCTTCGAATCCGTGAGGATCGACCTTGTGGATCAGAAGAATGTCAATTAAGAAGAATAATTCTTGAAAATGATTTTCCAGCAGAGTAATTCGGAATCTTCCAACACATATGTATCATAATCATTAAAAACTCACAATTGTTCTCATTATCGTAAACGTCTCAAACAGAGACAGCACGAATAGAATGAACCAGCAAGATACTGAACACACCGATTTTAAAAAAAAAATTGCTTTTGAAAATCAATCGATGTGTCACTTGCTAAAGTGTTTTGTGACACATCGAGAGTGTTAAACATTTCAAAAATTCATCAGCAATCGTCAATTCATAACATGGAACAAGATTGATTCTTATAGAATCGCACAATCGTTTCTTTCCAGTTGTCACAAGTTTGATTCATATAGAATCGCACAAGTCACCTACCATTAGCTTGTTTGATGTTGGCTCAAGCAGGATTTCCATCTTCATATTGATTGAAATCACTTGGATGTTCTGGAAAAATCACAAGGATAATGCGTAGGACTCTTAATATGTTAACCTGTTATTTATGTGACTTAGCAAGCATGAATTTGACATTGTCCCAAATGAGAATATATGATGATCCGCTCTTTTTGGATCTAACTCATAGTGCACTTTGTTTTAGAGTATACGCCTAGGCTGGAGAAAGACTGCCACCCTTTCTCAATATCAAACCAACTCGAAAATTAGAAATTCGATAGAAATGCGTGTAATCTCCATGAGAAATGAAATAAGAGTCTGTTCAGAGACCTTGAGTGGCTAGGGAGGGTTGTGCAAAGCGTCACTGGGTCCATGACTGTCTTTAATGTCAGAGAACACCTTAGTGTTTCCGACAAATTATGTATTGACCCGGTTTCTGCCTAAGTGTAGGAGGGCTTCTTTCTTTTTCACCCATTATCTTACATTTCTTTTTCATTCTTCAAACCCCTTAAAATGCTTACCGTACTTTCATAACTTAACACCGATGTTTGGTATGTTCCAGTGATAGCTCCATCTCCAGTCGGCATTAATTCTCGATTCTCACTTTCCTCCTATTTGTATCATACCTAGAGGACTTCTACACAAACTAGTGGAACTATTCCTGGGTAGATATCCCTCCCATTCTGGTTGATCAAGGTATTTGACTACCTATGCCTAACCACCTTATATCTTTATAAATTTAAGGTACATTGTCGGTTTTTTTTAGGGTATTCCATCATAAAAAAAAAATCCAAACCAAAATCACATTGAAAATATTCATTTCAAAGTGTTTGAATATCAATATAAAATAATAACACTTTTTGAGAGTTTTTCATTACACTAAAAAGGCCTCCCCCCTTAACATTGCACCCGAAATCGTAGTACAAGCTGAGTGATATGGAGTGCATTGATTCCAATTTTACTATTGATCACATGTCAATTTAATAATAGAATTAGTTTAAAGACCATTTTCTCCCCTTATTCCAAAATTTTAATACCCTTGATATTTTAGATATCAATAGATTTAAAACGATCTGGGACAAAATGTTATAATAATCACTAAATAGTAACATTTTAATGCTCCCCCCCCCCTCAAGATTTATGAGGGTAAACAAGACTGAGTGCTGAGTATAAAAATTAAATTATTTTGAATTTACTAAGAATTCTTGAAAAAAATATACAGCGAGCACACCTTATATGCAATCATAAGTCAACAACAACAAAATATACAAATTTCACAATGCGTTTATAATTCCCTAAATGACCTATGAATAAGAGCACGTCATATTGTTCTTTCTAATTCTACAGCCTGAGGTCCAGTTTCCGTATAGTCTACCACCAATGAATTTCTCCATACTCCTCAACATCCTTGCTTTCATTTATCAGCTTGTTGATGTCCCTTTTGATCATGAAATGACTCTTTACTTTTTTGATTTGTTTAGAGTGGTGTGAACCAAATTGCTCCATCTTCTCTTTGCAAGTACTACCATGTCGATATTCTTGGTTATGTCATCGAGTGAAGAAAGAAGTCTTGTTAACGTGCCATCACTGAACTTGTACAGTTCGGTCGGATCGCATGCAACCCATTCCAGCTTGTGGTTCCTTTCGACAATATAGATCCTTGAGGGTTTTGTATGTTAGTGTAACGGGAGGTCCTTTTTCTGAATCTGTCTTATATTATGCAAGCTAGGTACGTTTGATCTTCTTTTTATAACTTCAACTCCAAGTTAAAGATCCTCTGACTTCGCATATCAGATAAACCAAAACTCTTGTGAACATTCTAAGGGCTATTGTAAGTCAGCAACTTCATCCCCTAATAATATTAGTGAGCCAATTTTGAACCACAAGAATTAACATATCCTCGATATCATTGATCCAAAGTCGTGGAACGTAACCTTCCTTGAATCAGTAAATATGTTTATAAAACTTCTCACTAACAATCCATCCAATTACCCTATCTAATGTTTCCACATTACCGAGTACCATGAGTACTGCCAGAATACGCTTTGTAGAATATACAATCAACTCTGATTAATGCCTCTTGGCATATGCATAGAAGGACTTACGTTGATGTCTTCCAATTTCATGATACATCATAACGCATAATCTAACATAAGCAACTTTTTACCAGGACGACCAATGTTTTGGAACCATGTACTTCAATGCCATAGGAAGAATCATACTAGCTGCCATTTGTCTTGGTAGTAGACGTCGTGTATGTCATAGTCGAAATTCCCTCCTTGTATAATACTTGAGAGAATCATATTTTGTTTGATAGAAGATTCGATATGGAATTCTTTGACGATTTCCAAACGCGTTATCCATAGGAAGAGGTTTGGAAGTAACAAATAGATAGTCAACCGCCTTCAATAATTATCCTAAACAGAGCATTTCTTAAAGACCTTAAAGCATTCTTCAAAGTCATATTCTAATTCCACATAAATAGAGCGTCGGTGCCTTGATATGTCTGAAGTTGGTCCTAGCAGGATATCTTGAGTTTAAATTCTTAATTTGTTTAGCCCATTCAAGATGTACCCCAGAGAATCAATTATAGTGCTCATCAAATCATCAAAGTCTATCAACGTATTATAATCAGTAGAAAGTAGAAGCGCAAAGAGTCATCAACCAAATTTGAGTTGGTCCTTCCTGAGAATACTTGCCATATACCAGTCAGGTCATTGGGTTCTTGAGTGGTGTGGGTTTCTTAAACCAGTCACGTCAAGATCATTTTTCGATCCCTTGGTTCATCTTCATTATCACCCAGATTCCCTGTCTGATATCTGTGTCATGTCTGAATCCGCAACCTCGAACACTAGTTCCTCTGATTGAACAGACTTTCTAGTAAATTTCGGTTGAGACTTGGTGCCATAGGAGGAATCCGGACCGTAGAATCTTTCTTTTGTTCTTTTCGGCACCAGTTGGTTGGTTTCAGCATCTCTGCATTTCTTTCCTTGCTTTAAAAACCCACCGGTCTGATCAGCGGAAGGGCTTCAATCTTTATCCTTGTCTTTCTTTTCATTTCGGCTCACACTGCTCAATGAATATACATCATTCTTAGAATAAAAAAATCTTTATCGAGAGCATAAGATTTTTTCAAACCATAATAGCAATCTTGGTGTTCAGGAGCCGTCAGATATGATTTACTTTTCTCCATTTTATCGAGAAGAATCTTCTTTAACTCAAATTCAGTAAGTGTAGAAGCAGCCTCATAAGTAGATTGTGGTTGAGAAGACACCTTCGCTAGAGTAACTTCATTATGTGATTCTTTAATAAATTTTTCAATCACAGGTGGAGCGAAGTTAGACACTTCCTGGGGTATAACTGAGCAGCTGATCTTTTAACTTTTTCTTGATTTTGTGCCGTGAGAGACTCTGAAAGGAAGTTCATGAATTCTTGTCTGGTTTCTCCTAACCTTGTATCTAGATGACTGTCAACTAAAGATGTCACTTGAGTGTGTAGAGGGTCTTTCTTAAGATCAACAACTTCTTTTTCCAATGTTGTGATTCAATAGTGAATCGAAAATACTGATGCAAAGTCAAGAAGATTGATGAGAGGATTTTGTAGTTTTTAAATATGTCCGCGGTGGGAGTGGGTGTTGCTCTGAATTGGTGTAGAGAGAAGGTGTGTGATGATTGAGGAGATGTTTGTAAATACACGTATGATTCACGGATAACTGAAACTGGCATTGTAAGGGAGTGGGTTGGCTTGATGTTCTAGGGACAATCAATGTTGGGCATGAACATCTATAGAGACAAAAACAATATCTGCATGCTTTTTTGAGTTAATTCTGAAAAATTTAGGAATTTAAGAATGCCAATCGGATAATCGAGAAGAACAATAACAGGGACTTCTGACTTCTTCCAAACAGAAAAATTATCACATTGGCATCTTCAACAACTTCTATCCAAGAGTAATCTTTAAATATTCAATTCTCTTGTTGAGACTTCAGTCATATTCATTCAAATACCCTCAACCAAGAAAATTCCTGAGCAGTCCACAGTTGTTTTCTTCTAATCTAACTCTGCATCATCATTAAACTGGTCGGTAATGAACCATCCATTCCTTGTTCTTCATCACTTTTCATCTCATCATCTTCAGATTCATTTTCTTGATCAAACTCCTCTTCTTCTTGATCATCATCGTCAGATTCTTCATCTTGCTCTGAATCCGATTCTTGCTCTTCACTTTGATTCTCTTGCTTACTGCTTTCATCACTTGATTCTTGTTCGTTGTTACTGTCATCTTCATCATTACCCTAAGACTTAGATTCACTCTTAGAAGAGTCATCATTGGTCACATCGGGAACCCATGGTTTATCACCAGCTCCTTCACTTGTCACAGTAGGTGTATCAAGAATCGGATTCAGAGCAAGATGAAGAATCTGACGATGATGATCAAGAAGAAGAGGAGTTTGATCAAGAAAATGAATCTGAAGATGATGAGATGAAAAGTGATGAAGAACAAGGAATGGATGGTACTACCGACCAATTTAATGATGATGCAGATGTAAGATTAGAAGAACCCACTGAGACTGCTACAGGAATTATTCATGGTGAGGGTAATGATACTGAAATGACTGAAGCTCAACAAGGGAATGAAAATTTAAAGATTACTCAAGAACAAGTTGTTGAAGATGCCCATGTGATAATTTCTACTGTTTGGAAGAAGACAGAAGTCCCTGTTACTAGTTCTTCTCGCTTATCCGACTTGGCATCTAAATTCCTAAATTTTTCAGACATTCCTCAAACCGATGCAGAAATAGTGTCTCTACTAGATGTTCATGCCCACCATGAAGTCCCTAGAACTCAAGCACCCACTCTCCTTACAATACCAGTTTTAGTTATCCCTGAATCATCACCGGTATTTACAAACATTCCTCAATCATCACACACCTTCACTCCTACACCAATTCAAGCAACACCCACTCCACCGCGGACAATTAAAACTACAAATCCTCTATCTAATCTTCTTGACTTTGCATCAGTCTTTCGATTCAACTATAGAATCACAGCATTGGAAAAAGAAGTTGTTGATCTTAAGAAAGACCCTCTACACACTCAAGTGACATCTTTAGTTGACAGTCATCTAGACAAGGTTAGGAGAAACCAGACAAGAATTCATAAACTTCCTTTCAGAGTCTCTCACGGCAAAAATCAAAGAACAAGTAAAAGACACCGCTGCTCAGATCTACCCCGAGGAAGTTGTCAAAACTTCGCACCTCCTGTGATTGAAAAATTTTATTAAAGAATCAGTAATGATTTACGTCCTAGCGAAGTTGTCTTCTTCAACCACATCTACTTATGAGGCTCTTCACACTTACAAAATTTGAGTTTAAAGAAAGATTCTCTCATAAAATGGAGAAAAGTAAATCATATCTGACGGCTCCTGAACACCAAGATTGCTATTATGGTTTGAAAAAATCTTATGCTCTCGATAAAGATTTTTTTATTCTAATGATGTATATTCATTAAAGCGTAGCCGAAAAGACAAGGATAAAGATGAAGACCCTTCCGCTGGATCAGACCGTGGGTTAAAGAAGAGAAAGACAAGCAGAGATGCTGAACCAACCACTGGTCCGAAAAAGAAAGATTCTACGTCCGGCTCCTCCAATGGCACCAAGTCTCAACCGAAATTTACTAGAAAGTCTGTTCAATCAGAGGAACTAGTGTTCGAGGTTGCGGATTCAGACATGACACATGATCAGACAGGGAATCTGGGTGATAATGAAGATGAACCAAGGGATGAAACTGCTTCTAGACGTGACTGGTTTAAGAAACCCACACCACCTCAAGAACCCACTGACCCTGACTGGAATATTGGCAAGACTACTCAGGAAGGACCAACTCAAAATTGGTTGATGACTCTAGCAGCTTCTACTTCTACTGATAAATCGTTGAAAGACTTTGATGAATTGATGAGCACTCCAATAGACTTCTCTGGGTACATCTTGAATGGGCTAAAAATTAAGAATTTAACTCAAGAAATCCTGCTAGGACCAACATTCAGACTACTCAAAGGCACACGCTCTATTTATGCTGAATTAGAATATGACTTTGAAGAATGCTATAAGGCTCTTTTAGAAAAGCTTGATTAGGATAATCCTGAAGGCGGTGACTATCTATTTGATCTTTCCAAACCTCTTCCTTTGATCACGCGTGGAAATCGTCAAAGAGTACCATTCGAATTCTTCATCAACAATGATCTCAAGTATATACAAGGAGGAATTTCGACTATGACATACACGACGTCTACTACCAAGACAAAGGCAGCTAAGTATGATCTACCTGGCATTGAAGACATGGTTCCAAACATATGGAGTCCTGTAAAAGTTGCTTATGATAGATATGCGTTATGATGTATCTGACATTGGAGACAACAACGTAAGTCCTTCTATGCATATGCAAGAGGCATACAATCAAGAGGAGATGTATATTCTACAAAGCGTATTCTGGCAGTCACTCATGTCTCGGTAATGAGGAAACATGGATACGGGTACTTGGATGAGATTGTAGTGAGAAGATTTGATAACATATTATACAGATTCAAGGAAGGTTACGTTCCACGACTTTGGATCAATGATATCGAGGATATGTTAATTCTTGTGGTTCAAAATTAGCTCACAAATATTTCAGAGGATGAAGTTGTTGACTTCGCAATAGCCCTAAGAATGTTCACCAGAAGTTTGGTTATTCAGAAGCGAGTTGAGGATCTTTAACTTGGAGTTGAAAGTTATCAAAAGAAGATCAACGTCACCAAGCCTGATACTACAAGACCAGATCTCAGAAAAAGGCACCCGTACACTCCATACACAGACCCTCAAGGATTCATATATGTCAACGACCACAAGAGGAACATGTTGATGCGCTCCGACGAACTGTACAAGTTCAGTGATGGCACGTTAACAAGACTTCTTTCTTCACTCGATGACATAACCAAGAATATCGACATGGAGTACTTGCCAAAGAGAAGATGGAGCAATTTGGAAAAGAAAAGAGCTCATTTCATGATCAAAGACATCAACAAGCTGCTAAAGGAAAGAAGGATGATGATGATTTATGGAGAATTCATTTGGTTGTAGAACACTACGGAACTGACCTCAGGCTGCTATAAAGACAATATGACGTGCTCTTGATCTCAAAGTCATTTCGTATATTTATAAACGTGTGAATTTGTATATATTATTTATAGACTTATGATGAAAATAAGGTGTGCTCGAGTATAAAATTTTCAAGAATTTCTTAGTAAATTCAAAAAAATTTAAATTATTATACTCAGCACAGTCTTGTATACCCTCAAAACTTGAGGGGGAGCATTAAAATGTTCCTAAAAGGATATCAAACAATCTAGTCCTCCGAACGGTTTAATCAATTGAAATATAAAATATCAAGGGATAACTTATGTATAAGGGAGAAAATGTCCATTAAACTAAAATCTATATTATATTGACAATTATCATAGTAAAATGGACTCAATACCCAACCCTCACAATACTAACGATTTCGTTGCACGATGTAAGGGGGGAGCCATTTTATATGAGATAATGAAAAACTCTCAAAGGTAAATCTTTATTATTTATATAAACACTTTTGAAATGAAATTTTTCAATGATTTTGGTATGGATTATGGAATAATACCCTAAAAACCGACCGTTTTGTACTTAAATTATAAAGATATAAGTGTGGTTAGGCATAGTAATCAAATCCAATGATCCAACCATAACGGAGGTATCTACCCAAGGGAATATCCACTAGTAAGTGTTGAAGTCCTTAGAAATGATAGCATAAGAGGAAAAGTGAGAATCGATAATAATGCCGACTGAGATGGAGCAAACACTGGAACAGAACCCAACAAGGTGTTAGTATGAAGTCTCCGGTAATCATTTAAGGTGGGTTAATAATGAAAAAGAAATGTAAGGATAAAGGGTGAAAAGAAAGAAGCCCTCCATATACTTAGGCAGAAACCGGGTCAATACATAATCTGTCGGAAACACTAAGGTGTTGTCTGACATTAAAGACAGTCATGGACCCAGTGACGCTTTGCACAACCCTCCCTAGCCACTTAAGGTCTCTGAACAGACTCTTATTTCATTTCTCATGGAGATTACACGCATTTCTATCGACTTTCTCATTTCGAGTTGGTTGATATTGAAAAGGTGGCAGTCTTCTCCAGCCTCCGATCACTAAAAACAAAGTGCACTATTGAGTCTAGATCCAAAAGAGATCATCCATAAATCTCATTAGGACACTTGTCAAATCATGCTTGCTAAGTCACATAAATAACAGGTTACATATGAATAGTCCTACGCCATTATCCTGTATTTTTTCCATAACATCCAAAGTGATTCAATCATAATAAGATGGAAATCCGCATGACCAACATCAAACAAGCTAATGGTAGGTGACTTGTGCGATTCTATATGAATCAAACTTGTGACAACTGGAAAGAAACGATTGTGCGATTCTATAAGAATCAATCTTGTTCCATGTTATGAATTGACGATTGCTGATGAATTTTTGAAATGTTTAACACTCTCGATGTGTCACAAAACACTTTAGCAAGTGACACATCGATTGATTTTCAAATCAATTTTTTATTTCAATCGGTGAGATAGTATCTTGCTGGTTCACTCATATCGTGCTGTCTGCTTTGAGACGTTACGATAATGAGAACATGCTGAGTTTCATGAATCTGATACATATGTGTTGGAAAGATTCGATACTCCAGCTGGAAATCCTATCAAGAATATTCTTCTTAAATTGAATCTATCTGATCACAAGTCGATCCTCACGGATTCGAAGGTTACTCCAACCAAACACGGGCGAATGACAAATCCATATTCGTCCCCCTGCTTTATTGCTAACTATTTTATTTTAGGAATATTTAAAGATGGTGATGGAGGTACCTGATTCTAGCTGACTCACAAGATTCATAGCCACATGCTCATATTCAACCGACAAATATGCTCAAGTACATGTTTCAAGACTTCTGCTACTCTGATACCATATGTCCTTCTTGAAGCGACAAAGTGTTAAAGTTAAAGAAATTCAAGAAAGATGCATTATTAAAGCTTTTCAAGATTATCAAATCAAGAAAGGTATGAGCATGTCGGTCCAGAAGTCATAAGTTCACAAGATGGCCAAGTTTACAAGATGGCGAGAGATTATGCTTAGATGATGATTTCAAGAAGCTCAAAGATCACATTCATTGTTTCAAAACAAATGGGGGAAAGGTGTGGAGGGGGAGAGGGGGGGGGAACAAGCTCACATCAAAAGTCAATGATCACTACATCAAATCACAAGTAAATGATTGAAGATTAAAGACTACGAGCTCATGACCGAAGTGAAAGCATAGTATGCTAAGTTTGAATTTTTGTAAATTGGAGTGACCTCCCTTAGGGGGAGATTGTTAGAAATACAGAAAAGTGTCGGTCACTACCAATATAGTTAGTCGTAGCTCGTAGTAAGTTGTAAGATTAAGTTAGAAAGCTAACCGGGCCAAAGTTACATTGTAAGCCCATACCACAATCCCATGGACGGTTAGCTAGGAATATATAAACCCTCTCCACTGCTATGGAATAGGGTGTTTTTGTTTTTGTTCAATTGTCACCTATGTTTTCACTAAAGCTAACTTAACATTTGATTTTCTTTCCTCTCTCTTAAGTGTTTCATCAACCACCTCTCTCTCTCTCTCTCTCTAAAACTATAAGTGAATCATTCCATATATGTGTTAAGATTATTCTACAATCTCATTATCTTGAAAATCGTCAACATGTGTTTGTTCAAAATACTGCATCTCTTGCACATCCTGATTAGTCATATCATTCATATAAGAATCAGGATATGGTACCTTAGAGAGAACTTCAGGATCACAGCTTAAAAGATTTGCCATCAGAACCGCTTTAGTCGAGGATAAGTCATCACAATCCGAGTCATATGCATCCAAGTCGTCAGTCTGGAAAGCTAAATTCCGAGGGATTGTCTGCTGAGTAACTAGAGCTTCTGATATACCAGGGTCTGCTAAAAATGCAAGTTGCTCTTCATCTAATATTTGACTCGCTTCCTGAGCTTTAGCTAATATTAATTTCTCCTTAAACGATGCAACATTCCTTGGCCTTTTTGGCTGAGTACACTGTCTTGCCATATGCCTTTCTCCTTGATAGTTATAACACTTCACAACTCTTGGTTGGCCAACTACAACATTTCCCTTTGAAGTAGTAGCAATTCCTTTGTTTCCGGTACCAGCGTAACTCCCTTAAACTTGTTGAACGGTGACTCTACCATCTTGAATGGTTTGCTTGATTATTTAGGTAATAGACGATGTTCTAAGTTGATTAAATTGATGGATGAAACCTGATGCTACGCAACAAAATACCATAGCTTTAGTTGACCTATT
Source organism: Tanacetum coccineum (assembly GCA_026074375.1). NCBI lineage: Eukaryota > Viridiplantae > Streptophyta > Magnoliopsida > Asterales > Asteraceae > Tanacetum > Tanacetum coccineum. The sequence continues at coordinate 32,857 of BQNB010044892.1, forward strand.
CAATCTGTATCTACTCATTGCTGGAAACATAGGAAAAAATGAGACTGTGAGTCCAATTGGGGAGATTTAGCTTGAGATTGTTGTGTAACTAAAGGAGATATGAATGGTAAAGGGGAAACTAGATGTTGTTGTGGATTGACTGAAGTGTGATGGTGTTGATGATGAATGGGGTGCATTTATAACACCATGGTGTGAATTAAGCGAGGAGGTGGATAACAATAAAGAACTCTTTAATGTTGTGGTGACTGAGATTGATTTGTATAGAGTTGGAGAGTTTGCTAGTATGCAAGAGATCCGGATATATTTTACCCGTGATACGAACTTCATTAGCATGTCGTTCATGTTGACTAAGGTATGCATACAACTGATCATAGTTGGTGGTATACAAACTTTTAGCTAACTCACATAGTGACAAACTTGCTCCATTCAGATGGAAGAGCATTCATAAACTTGTATATGACTTGAACTTGTTGCATTTTCATCCCAATAGTATCCATGTCATTGATCAGCTGAGAGAATCTCTAGTAGTACTCATATAGTGTTTCACCCTGAACATAAGCAAACTTATCAATCAAGCTGTACAATATGCATTCACGTTCTTGGTATGATAACTCAGTGCCTTTCATTAGCATATTGACTCTATCCCAAATATCCTTAGCCGCCTCTTGATGGTTAACAAGTGCATACACATCGGGTGGAAGACCATGAAGAATGATATTTGTTGCTTGAACATCACAATCATCTTGAAGTTGTTGACTTTTTATTTCCCATGAGTTCGAGATTTAATTAAGTCTAGTCTGTCCAATTTCTTCAACAATGGTAAACCAATGACCATTATCAATTTGAATCAAGACATCATCCTACGAAGTATTTTTCCCTTAGATGATTGACTTATACGACTTGCCATGAATCGTACATTGATTTATAAAGCATTAGAGGATGGTTCTCAGCTCCAGCAATAATGATGTGTTCTGCTAAAGTAGTCATCTTGTCAAATTGAAAAGTGAAATGATTAAAGAGTGATCGAACAGTGATAAAGGAGGATTGTGTTAAGAGATTTTATTGTTGGTGATTAAGATTAATGTTCCACAGGATTTTACAAATCTTCACTAAAATCGAGAAATCTAAATATTTCATGAGATTTTACAAAGTAAGACAAACCGTAGAAAATAAAATCATTTTATGAATGATGTAATGTTTCGCTTGAATATGACAAATGTAATTTTTGCTTGAAAAATGACAAATTTAACTTGTTTCGCTTTTATTAAGTTTAAGTGTTTGCTTGCAATTTATCGCTTACTGTCATATTTATGCTAGCCTTCATACATAATTCGCTACCTCATATACATAATTTGCTAGCTTCAAATAAAAAAATATTGTTTCACATAAAAACACTAAAAACCCACCCTTTTTGACAGTTTTCCCTTGATTTTTACTTGCACAACTATTTATCTTAGGCTTAAACTTGCTTAAAAAACACAAACTTTAACACTTAAAAAACACAAAAATCCGTGTTTATTTTTAAAGCACTTGAAACCATGAAAAAAAATAACTCAAAACTAATATCAAAACAAGAAAAGTTCTTAGACAACAGTTTTACTAGTTACGATTTAAAAAGTATGGAAGGTCTAGTAGATTCATTCGAATGAGTAAACTAGAAATTCCCTAAGTTTCCGGTGATATGTGAAGGATGATGACATAGTTTTAATCAATTCTTTGCTATGGATGGGGTCAAGAGGAGGATAAGAGTCAGAAATTGTATTCCATTCACATCTAAAATAGGGCCCACTAGCTTAGCATATTGTAGTTTGTTAGAGCTCAGGGAGAAATGTCACTTGGCTAGTGTATGAAGAGGCCTACTTAAAGAGTTTTAGGAAGTAAAAATGAGGATCCAATGGCTGGAAATATAAGAATTGAGATAACAAGATACTATGAGCAGTACCAAAGTATTTTGAAACCCCTGTTGAATCAAATGGAATCACTGAAGCTCAATCTGTCATATGTAATTGAATGGACTACCTCCAAATATTGATATAAATGTTTAGGAATGTCAGGCCAATGACACATGAGATGCTTACAGCCTTTCAATTTTCAGGAAACTGCTTTGGCTTTGGACAAACAAATGTAAACTCCTATGTCTTTCCTTACTCCTACACTGCTATATGAGAATAAGGTAATACTACTTATCTTGCTAAGCCTATTACTACTGCTCTGGCTTTTCCAAACACCCAAACTGTAACTAAGTACCCTGCTACTACCACAAATCCACCAAAGAAGTGGTTGACTCAGAAAGAAATTGGTGATAAAAGGGCCAAAGGACTATGTTTCTATTGTGACCAGAAGTATATGTCTGGCCACAAGTGTAGTGGACAAAGTTTGTGTTTGGAAGTTACCTTGATGACAAGGAAAGACTTACAAACAGCATTGAACTAACTAGGAGGAAGAATTGGTAATACCTAACTAAAAATGGTGAAAATTTGTCAGAAAATTGTTAAGCAAGTCCATCAATTTCACTCAATGCTATATTCAGGAACACCCTACTTTTTAATACTATGATAATAAAAAGCACTGGTATCCAAGCATTTGCTTCATTTACACCATGGAAACAGGCAGAACTAAAATTATCATGATTATGTTACACTACAAAGAAACTTGGGTGCAAATTGACTAAGACATATCCCTTACAAGTAACTATAGCTGGAGGGAATAAGATGATTATTCAGTATATGGTGTATGATTTTAGATGGTCCATTCAAGGTTATCAATTCAAAACTAATGTCATGCTTATACCCTTAGGAGGATGTGAAATGGTACTAGGCATTCAATGGTTGTCTACCTTGGGAAATATTTAGTGGAACTTTCATGATATAGTTATACAGATTTTGAATGAAGTGAAAGAAAGTTTTATTTAAAGGACCCAAACAGTCGAGTTGTAGTGGAATTCAATGGTAAACATTTGCAGAAATGTAATAACTGTATGAAATGAGACCTACTATACAAATAATAAATTGTATTTGTCCATCTGCAAGTTTGAACTTGATGCAATCAACAGCTGTGGAAGGGGAATACAGTATTGAATTGCAGAAATTGCTTAAAGAATTTGGTGATGTCTTTGCTGAACCTACAGAGCTCCCTCCTAAGAGAAGTTGTGATCATAGGATCCCTTTAAAGGATGATATAGCTGCGGTTAACATCAGGCCTTACAAATACCCTCCTAACTAAAAATAAGCCAATGAAACCAGGTATACAGAGTTTGAATGAATAGTGGGGTGATCAGGGCAAGTCATAGCATATTCTCTTCACCTATTGTGCTTGTTAAAAAGAAGGATGGAACTTGGAGAATGTGTATTGACTATAGGCAGCCGAATAAGAATACAGTAAAGGATAAATTTCCAATTCTAGTAATAGAAGCATTAATTTGATTAAAATGCAAGTGCATAAAATTTTTTCTAAGTTGGATTTAAGTCCATGCGTTATCATCAAAATAATGATGGTAAATGAAGACATCCACAAGACAGCTTTTAAGTCTCATGAAGGTCACTATGAGTTTGTGGTTATGCCATTTGGTCTCACTAATGCACCCTCAACTTTTCAGTCTTTGATGAATTCTATTTTTAAGGCATTCTTAAGGAAATTCACATTGGTCTTTTTATGAGGAAAAATGGGTCAAAAGCCCTTCCCAAAAACAGACCACATTCCATCACCTAAGATTATTTTTTACAACCATGAGGGACCCACTTGTTTGTGGCCAAGCAAGTAAGTGAGTGTTTTGGTACAACAACAATGGAATATTTGGGCAATTACTCAGGCACAGGGAATAGCTACTGATCCTAATAAGATCAAAGCAATGAGACGTGTCTGTACTCTAAGTAACATCAAGCAATTAAGAGGATTTTTGGGTCTGACAGTATCTTATAGAAGATTTATAAAAGACTATGCTTGTATTAGTCAACCATTAACAGCATTGCTGAAAAAGAATGCTTTTTCATGGAACAATAAAGCTTAGATAGCCTTTGAAAACTTGCAACAAGCAATGAGTCAAGTTTCAGTCTTAGCTTTACCCAACTTTCAAGAGGAATTTATCATTGAAACAGATGCTTCAGGGTATGGAATTGTTTCAGTTTTGCGACAAAAGGGTCATCCTGTAGCTTTCCTCAGCAAAACTTTGGCTCCTAGACATCAATCCCTGTTTGCATATGAGAAGGAGTTACTAGCAGTGGTGGTGGCCTTACAAAAATGGAGGGGATATCTTCTTGATAGACATTTCAAAATTAGGACTGATCACTTTAGTCTTAAGTATGTTTTGGATCAAAGAATCACCACTCCTTTTCAGTCCAAATGGTTACCAAAATTGTTGGGTTTTGATTATGAAATTGACTATAAGCAAAGAAAGGAGAATATTGTAGTTGATGCTCTATCAAGAATCCAAAGACAAGGTGAACTCCTCAGCATCCTCACTGCATTACCTTCTAATGAGTTCATAGATGCTAACACTATTATGTGGACAACTGATCTTGTGCTCAATGGCATCATCAAGAGTTTGCAGGATGAATCTTTAGTAACTACAAAGTATACCTGGCAGGGTGATCAATTGAAAAGAAAAGGCAAATGGGTAGTTGGACCTAATGAGCAATTGAGGAAAATAATGGTCTCGCATTTTCATACTTCAGTTGTGGGAGGTCATAGTGGAGTACAAGCTACTTACAAAAGGCTTAGTTCTTTTTTCTATTAGAAGGGTATGAGGAAGATGGTGAAAGAGGTGGTCAGAACTTGTGATGTTTGCCAAAGAAATAAGTCTGATCTCTCTGCTTATCCTGGACTCCTACAACCACTACCAATTCCTAGTCAAATTTGGCAGGATATTTCCATGGACTTTGTGGATTCATTACCTATGTCTCAAGGAAAAAGCACCGTCTTAGTGGTTGTAGATAAGCTTAGTTAACAAGCACATTTTATTGCAGTCACTAACCCCTATACAGCTAAAGCTATAGCTCAACTATTCTTGGATAACATTTACAAACTTCATGGGTTACCCAAGAACACTGTGAGTGACAGAGATACAATCTTTATGAGTTTATTTTGGTAGTCTTTGTTTAAGATGCTCAAAGTGGGACTAAAGTTTTCAACTGCCTATCACCCACAAACTGATGGTGAGACTGAAGTTGTTAACATGCGTTTAGAAGGATACTTGAGATGTATGACTAAGGAGAGTCCAAAGGATTGGGTGCAATGGCTACCATTAGCTGAGTATTGGTATAACACAAATTTCCATAGTGCTACCAATACTACTCCTTATGAGATAGTTTATGGTCAACCTCCTCCTTTCTATATTCCTTATATGTCAAAAGATAGCAAAGTGGAACTAGTGGACAGGACTTTGACAGCAAGAGAAAAGACAATTGATATGTTGAAGTTTAATTTGGCAAAAGCTCAAAACATAATAAAAGTTCAAGCTGATAAGCACAGGACTGAAAGGGAATTTTTAGTGGGAGACTGGGTATATTTGAAGCTACAACCTTACAGACAACTCACAGTAAAGAAAGGGAAGGAGCATAAGCTATCTGTAAAGTTCTATGGTTCATTTTTGGTGTTAGCAAAGATTGGTCAGGTTGCTTACAAACTTCAGTTGCCTCCAAATGCAAAAGTTCACCCAGTTTTCCATGTATATCAGTTAAAGAAATGCCCCACTCTAGATGTGTCTATGGGAGTTTTCCCTGAATGTGATGCTCAAGGATTATTGGCTGCTGAACCATTCAAGCTTTTGGAAAGGAAAATTGTGAAGCAGCAAAATCGTATAGGGTTTTTAGGTTAGTTCAGTGGAGCAATGGATATGCAGATGATGCTACTTGGGAGGATTTAACTGATCTTACCGAATATCTTTCTATGTGTGCTAGATCCTCTAAAAAAAAAATAAAAAAAAAAATAAAAAAAAAAAAAAAAAAAAATAAAAAGAAAAGGAAGACAAGGGATCTTTGGAAGAGGAGTGAATTGCTATATGCTGAAAAAGAGAAGTCACGTGCGGAGCACGTGCCTATTCAAATCCAAACTGATTTTCAACAAATTTTCAAAATCGTTTTTCCCGCCTTTTTCATTTTACTCATTTTCTGTCTATAAATAGTCGACTAGTGGCATTTTTACATTTCAACTTTAGATTGTAATCACTTTATCCTTTGTAATCATTCAGTTCGCCTCATCAATCAATAACCAAAGTCCCATTTAACCAATATCACTATTGAATTTTGCCTATTATATGTTAATTCCAAGTATATTGAGTTTCCTACTCTTGAATAGTCAATCTGAGTATGTGTTTGATTTAGTACGTTCCAATTGTTAATTTGAAAGTTAATTTCCTTAACTAGTATTATCCACTCCCGACAAGAATCGAAAAATAAAGAGTTAACCATAAACTATATTTTATTGGTTTTGATCTACGTATGTTATGTTATTGTTATTTTGTGACATTTTATTTCTAATAAACATGCCTAATCATTCGTTATGCAGGTAGGTACTAGGTAGTTTATGGGGTTTAAGTTTGGGCCTGTTTCAACCTTTGAAGGCTTAGCAAATGAAGACAAAAATATATAAAACAAGCATAGTTGTCTGCGCGTTGCTGCGGCGTGATTTTCTTTTATCAAAGATGTAGATTTTATTTTAAACAAATTGCCGCGCGTTTTGATGCGGGGGCGTTAATTTTTTATATTAATTTTTTGCGGTTTTATTTTTCCGGTCTCATGTTTAATAGTTTTTTTTATATGGGCTTATGTGTTGGGCGTCATGTCGTGGGTATTTTTTGATCTGAATAAATCTAATATTGTTTTTATTCCTATTTTGTGTTGAAGCGAATTTATTTTTTATTTTTATTTTGTTGCGGGTTTATTTTTTTCGGTCTCATTGTTTAATAGTTTTTAGTTTATGTGGGCTAATGTGTTGGCGGACGTAATGTCCGTGTGTATTTTTTTATCTGAATAAATAGATAAAGTTTTTTTCCATTTTGTGCGAGCAATTTTTTTTAGATGGTTTAATTTTTTCAGTCTCATGTTTAATATATTTTTTATATAAGTCATAGTGTTTGCCACATGACGCGTATATTTTTTGATCTGAATAAATCAGTAATTTTATAAAAAAAAATTCTATTTTTCACCGAGCAATTTTTATTTTTATTTTTTAAGTTGCATACTAAAAAAAACAAATGGGCCGGCCCAAAATGGTAGCCCAATGGGCGGTTACTGTAGCTAAAGGGTTAAAACGACGTAGTTTTAACCCTTTCATAGTATATAGATATAACCTTTTATATTTTTCGGGCCCAATACAGCCTAACAAAGTTTTTATCTAAGTTTCAAAAGCGAATGAAGCAATGCAAAACTACAACCAATATATTTTATCAATGTATTTTTTCAGTTTTATGAATATACTAGAAAATTTTTCGTTGTGCTAATTAAGCACAACCCCTCTCTATCACTAAAACTTGAAATTTACATTTATTTTTGTTGAAGTATTAATAAAATTTTTCGTTAGATATATTAGGAACCTATGTCATCGTTAAACAACAAAAACAAAGTTATATTATATATAATATAAATATATTAATATATATATATATATAATATATATATAAATAAATATAAGAGGAAGTTAAAATAAAAAGACAAATAATCGTGATAAGGATAAAAAGAAAAACTTTTTATAAAAAGTTCATGAAAAATTCCAAAAAAATTCCATTTAAATCAGGTATGTTGGTGCAAAAACCTTTTATAAAAAGAAGTTTTTCTAATTTGAGATTTTTATACTTTATTTGTTTTAATGCGCAAAAAAAGAAAATTTGAATGCACAAAAAAATTTTTGAATGCACAAAATTTTCGACTTGTTATAGTTTGATGCGCAATAAAAATTTTGATGCAAAAAGTCAAAAAAGTTGGGTAGAAAAACGAGTTTTTTGATGCATCAAAAAAACGATTTAAATGCACAAACTTTTTTTTTCATAGATTTTTTTCGGCAAAATGATTCCAACCTAAAGAAAACATCCTTACAACTTTTATCAAGCACCGAACATACACATCTGTGAAATTTTTTCAGAATTTTTTGAGAATTTTTAAAAAAAGAAATCTTTTTATCATTCTCACGAATATTTATCTTTTTATTTGATCTTTATCCTATATATATATATATATATACCTATTATATAAAATACGCTTTTTTGGAACTCATCTAAAAGCAAAAATAGTGAAAAAATGAAACGTGTCTAACTAAAATAATCAACGACTATGGTTAATTCAGCATTTAATGATTCAGTCAACTCATAATTTACAAACAAACAAAAAAAAAAAAAATAATCAACGACTATGGTTAAGTCAGCATTTAATCATTCAATCAACTCATAATTTACAAACAAAACAATCAAACTATATCCTGTAAAATTACTAAATTAAAACACAAATTTTTTATCAGTTGTGATTTCTGCAACAATAGATCATCAAAACAACATTCAAAATCATATTAAATATGATATGATTCAATTTCATCACTTAAAAAAACCCAATTATAATCAAATTAAAAAAATAACTGAAATCATTGATTTAAAAGGAAATCAATTGATGTTATGCTCAAAAGAATCCATTTACAAGGTTAGTGACTAATTTTATTTGTCTGTTCAAATAAATTCGTTATGTCATGATTAGATACTTTATTATGATTATGGTTAATTAAGTAATAAGTAAATTATTAATGTATTTAATTTTTGTATACCTATATTTGGGTATTTGAAACAAATTCAATCCCATCATGGAAACTTTGAAAATTTTGAAATAAACATTATTTTCGAAAACCAATTTGATAATGTTTGTAATAACCTACCATAATTTTCGAGAAATCAAATTAAATGCACAAACCGTTACCACATTTACTCAGAAAATTTTTAAAATTTTGAAACAAAGTGTTAACCTAATCCAAACCCTATAAATTGGTCGATTGTATACACATATCATCACTGCTAATTTGTTCCAACATAAATTTGTTATCTCAAAAGGATCTATTAGTTTTCATCATATCATACTTCATTCATTATACTATTTCTTTAGCTTTATTAATAAGATTAGTATTATGTATATTAATTTTATTGTTATCCCCGAAAGTTTGTTTCCTTTTTTATCTTTGCAGCTTACAAAAAATGGAACCGATGAATATGACACCGTTGTGCGACATTGGCCCTATGAATGATGATCTAAAAGTGTTGGCTAGATGCATTAGCCTTTGGAAGTCTCACCCTGCTAGTAGGCCTAACGAAGTTTGGGCATTAGACATGGTGTTTCAAGATGCACAGGTTAGACTTTAAATAAGTTTGGTTTTGAGGTGACTTATCCCAAATAAATCAACACTATGTTTGTTTATCTTGAAGATAATATACATTTGTTTTCTTTTGAAGCTACATCTATTTATACACTTTACATATTATGCATCTTGTGATTGTATATTTGTTTGTAATATAGGTATTTCATTCATATAGTAGACATCTAAAATGATAATCATATATGAAAATCATATTAAATAAAATAAAAAATATTGATACCATATGTCTATCTAATATATTTATTGACGTTTTTAAGTTACTTCAAACATTTAAAATATTTATATCATACTATATCATTTTAAAAAAATGTTGATACACTCCTACAAATAGATTTAACTCATTAACACTTTCTATATTTAAGTAATTCTACTTTATACATAAAAAAGAAATTGTTTATAACATCCAACATCATCCTAACAAATATTCAAATTTCAAATGATTTGTTTCAATCTATAATACATCAACTTACTATTGTCAATTAGACGAAGATGATAAACATACAAACAAATAAACGTTTTATTATTTACACATTACATTATATGTCTCATTTATCTATTTTTAAATAATAATTTAAAACTAGCCGCCCAACAAGCGGGCCTTAAGGCTAGTATATATATATATATATATATATATATATATATATATATATAGTAGAGATCCAGTGAGAAGTAAATTAAAATAAAAAGTGGTGATAAGTGACTAAAACTACACAATTGAGATGCAACAACTTTCATTAGATGCATTTCTATTTATCTAGATGCACCATATGGAGTTTTGAAAATTAATTTTATGTGTAGATGGTGCAAATTGATTTTCATGATTTTGGCACATGTAGAGGACCAAAAAACAAGAGAAATCATGAAATGCATCTAAAATACGTATATGCATCTAATTAAAAGTTAGAAAATACATTATGATGCATTATAATGCATCTAAGATTATAGAGAATCCTCTAATTTAAGTCGGTGCATCTCGATATGCGGTTATAGTTACTTCTTAACTTCTAATTTATAAAAAAACTGTATCATTTGATCTTAACTATATATATAGTATATAGGTATCCAAAATAAAAAAATTAAGGTAAAAAGAATAAAAAGGTGAAAAATATAAAATATGACATTTGACTAGTAAGGGTGTTCTAGGTATTTGACCACTCTTCTTTTAACTCATCATTTAATTCTCTTTAATCACCAATTTAAGTTTCACTTTGTTAATTTACGTCACATTTTTTTTCCTATTTAGTTATTTTGTCTTTGAGCTTTGTCATGTATTATTAATAATGCATCACATAATCTTTGAATTTTTTATGTGTGTCAATTAACTTTTAATATTTTTATAAGTGTGTCAAAAAAAATTCTTTCACAAAAATTAGTGTCATTTAAAAATTTTGTGTGTCACTAAATGCGTGTCAAGAAAATTTGTGACAAACAAAGTGTGTCATTACAAATGTACTAAATTTTGTCGTGTGTTACTAAAATTTTAATGTGTCCCTATAAATTTACCAAGAAATTTTGTGTCACTACAATATGCTAATATTTTAGTATGTCATTATATATGTAAAAAAATGGTGTGTCACTATACACATATAATGGAACTTGATGTGCCACTACAAAAGTACAATTTGTGTAAAGAATATGTATGTCACTATATATTTCTCAACAAATTCAATGTGCAATGAAAATTAATGTGTCATAATGAGTAAGGAACGTTTTTAAAATTTGGTCAAATAACAACAAATTAATTTTCCACATTTGCCCTTTATTAATGAAGAGTTAATGGTGAACATTTAAAATATTTATTAAAACACTATTATTTTTAGCTAGTTAGATCCAATGATCAAAAAGCCTTCTTATCCTTTTTACCACAATATACATTTCACAATAACCAACCCATATATATATATATGGAATGGATCAAGTGAGAAGAAAAAATATAATGAGAAGAATAAAAAGGATTTCTAGCCACACATTTTAAATAGGAAAAAGAATTTTAAGGGGAGATGCATGCATTTTTATAGGTGCATCTTAAATGTGTGGTTTATAGGTGCATCTTAAATGTGTGGTTGTGGTTTCTTCTTATAATTCTCTTTATAAGTTTTCTTCTCATTTGATCCTTACTATATATATATAGCCCAGTTAATCCAAAACATGCCTAAAACCCACCACAAAACTCTCTATTAAGGACTTGATTCAATTGATAGTAACTCGTGAAGAGGCATTATAAGAAGATATAAGTTTCATTGTTCTAGCAATATGGGATAGAACTTTACATGTTCAAATAATACCTCACATATTCTATTTAGACACCAATATTACCCCACATTTGAATAGAAATATGATAATGCAAAGTTACTTATTATTCTATTTCTATCAAAAGGTAATATGACATGCATCAGATTAGGTGTATTTTGGACTCG